>VMBQ01002168.1:13332-80032 GCA_007657795.1 Dreissena rostriformis
GGAAACCATTTTACTGCTTCAGGTCACTGTGACCTTGACCTTTGACCTAGTGACCTGAAAATCAATAGGGGTCATCTGCTGGTCATGACCAATGTCCCTACAAAGTTTCCTGATCCCAGGCCTAAGCGTTCTTGAGTTATCATCCGGAAACCATTTTACTGCTTCAGGTCACTGTGACCTTGACCTTTGACCTAGTGACCTGAAAATAAATAGGGTTTATCTGCCGGTCATGACCAAAGTCCCTATGAACTTTCGTGATCCCAGGCCTAAGCGTTCTTGAGTTATCATCCGGAAACCATTTTACTGCTTCAGGTCACTGTGACCTTGACCTTTGACATAGTGACCTGAAAATCAATAGGGTTCATCTGCCGGTTATGACCAATGTCCCTATGAACTTTTGTGATCCCAGGCCTAAGCGTTCTTGAGTAATCATCCGGAAACCATGTGGTGGACGGACGGACCGACGGACCGACATGTGCAAAACAATATACCCCCTCTTCTTCGAAGGGGGGCATAAAAAACACAAAGGTGACCCAGGTGTGATTTCCGATGCAATAAAGAAAATATAAGATATTTAGAAAATGAGTCGTTCAAAATTGCTTTGTTTTGTTTTCATTATAGCTATTGATATTGAATTTAAAAATAAATAACCAATTTTGTGAAAAAAAAATCAAACAATTCAAGTCGTGTCTTACATCAGTTCTGTCAGCTCAAAGACACTTTCCTAGTATATGTTAAAAAAACGTTAAATTTGCAGAAATCGGTGCATTTATAACGATATGTTGATAATAAATCATAGCTTTTGCACATGCAGTAAATGGTGCTACACATGGGATACATCAACTTAGTAAATTAGTTTTGTATCATGCGGCGACGGCATATAGTACATTAGCATCAAGCGGTTGTGATTATGCACATAACTTAAGTATAATTTAAGTTTATTTCGTACACATAAACACGTTTTCAGACATATAAACGCCATTTACCAAAAAAAAACAGATTCTCGGTTAAATGTATGTTTGTGAGCTCAAAATAAAACAAGAATATTCATCAAATTAATGTTGATGTTAGAGTCATTTATTGTGCCACATTAAAACTTCAATAACTTCTCGAATGAGGAGCACCATGTATTTGCGATGATGTTGAGAGTGTTAAATCCTCAGTAATAAACGAAATTTAATGGACGTTGCAAGAATTGTAACATAGTACGTAATCTAAGCTTGTAAAGGATATATTCATTTTATGTTTCATCAAATTCAACATTACACCTTTCTTACATACGGTGTTTACCTAAATAGGTGTACACATAGAGATCAGATGTCAACGTAAAATTAGACCGTGATTAGTACAAATCATTGGCGAATTGGTGTTTAAGTAATGCTTCATGTTAGTAAAAGCACGTATGCACTGCCTTAAAGGTTGTCAACTAATACATCAAGTTCAGCGTATGAACTTAGGCTACTAATATGTTACAATATACAATATACAATATACAATATAAACTTCTCCAGAGCATTAAGTCTTACCTCCCTACCATGAACAATAAAAGACACCACCTTTTAATTTGAATCCTGGATTTGATGACAATGTGTAGTACTGTGTAGACACAAAACACAAAAACAACTGCAAAAAAAGTATTTCTAAATAATTAAGAATGTGTTTACAAACAGAAATTTCAAGTCTCGTCGTTATTGTATTCTAAGCATCACCTGATATAAAAACAGATTGGGCAGTTACATGTAATTCTCTATTTATCAGTCAAAGCGTCATACATGCAGACGGATATTATGCAGCCGGAAAACCCCGTTTAATATGACGTCATAATGTGTCACATTTTTAACGTCAATGGGAGGGTTGGCACACTTCAGACATGCTTGACATATTGCGCCAAACAAGTGTGCCAAGTTTCACGAGTATGGGTCAAATACTTTTCCTCCAGCAACGAGAGAACTGCTACCATTATAAGGACATACCTTGTTGACATGAAGTTAGGCATGTCGATCTTGGTTTTATTTATATAAAAACAATAGCAGTGTTTGTGAAACACAATGCCCCCTACTGCGCTTGGAAGCCATATATTTGACCTTGAAGGATGACCTTGACCTTCACCACTCAAAATGTGCAGCTCCATGAGATACACATGCATGACAATTATCAAGTTGCTATCTTCAATATTGCAAATGTTATGACCAAGGTTAAAGTTTTGGGACAGACACACACACAATGACAGACAGACAGGCCAAAACCAATATACCCCCTTTTTAAAACACTTTGCATGTCGATCTCGGTTATACGTAAAGATAGCCTTTTCGATCTTGGTAATGTGTCATTGCAATAAAGACACTTATGGACATGTCGATCTTGGTGACGTGTATGTATTAAGGTGTCGATCTTGGTGACGTGTATGTATTAAGGGGTCGATCTTGGTGACGTGTATGTATTAAGGTGTCGATCTTGGTTATACGTTATAGCAATAAGGGCAATTATGGACTTGTGATCAAGCTTATGTGTAATAGCAAAAGAGACACTATAAAAGTCAATCACAATAATATGTAATTAGTGACTTGTCGATCTTGCTTATTTGTGTCGCGTTCTGAGAAAACTGGGCATAATGCATGTGCGTAAAGTGTCGTCCCAGATTAGCCTGTGCATCCCTAATCAGGGACGACACTTTCAGCCCCTAAACAGAATTTTCGCTAAGAAGAGACAACATTTGAACGAAAAATTCCATAAAAGCGGAAATTGTCGTCCCTGATTAGCCTGTGCGGACTGCACAGGCTAATCTGGGATGACATTTAACGCACAAGCATTATGCCCAGTTTTCTCAGAACACGACACATTTGTCTTTGCAAAAGAGACAATTATGGACATGTTGATCTTACTTGTATGTAATTGAAATTTAGACAACTGTGATCAAATGTTAGAAAAGTGTGTTGATGGTGGTAAAATTGAATCATGTAAGAGATTGAAAAAGCATATATACTGTTCAAGTACCCATATAATTTCGAAAGAAAATTGTTTCTCGTTTAAAATAAAAAGATACTTTTTGTTTTAACTGTACTTAACATAAATAGTGAAATTGTCATTTTATTTCACAAAATAATTACTGTATGGCTGTTTTTCGTAAGTAATTCGCAACATCGCACCCAGTTATGTCCTGTTCTGATATAATGTCCTTAATCAAAACACATGTTATCAAGCGATATTTCGTTTGCGAAGGAACACACAATTTCACAACAATAAACACCAGTCTACGAAAAAATCGTTTATTTTAAAATGACATGAAGTCCTCAGACAAAACATTCTAACCAGCTTGATGCAAAGAAATGAACATGCGGTATACCTGCAGAAGTCAAATCAGAAAGTCCAGATCTACATAACATATACATTTTGACACATCTCAATTCTGTACAATAATTGTTTGGCACATTAGGTCGATCCACTGCGGAATATACATGTATGAATGAAATGCAAACTTAACTGACTGCCTTTTTGTGATTTATTGTATGTTGCAATTATATTCATTTACTAATCATTTTCAGAGGCAATTACGTATCATTTAATACTTACAACCATTTTAACTTTGCTAACATTTAAACACTTGATATTGGCGTGTATGTGTTAAACTAAAGAGTTTGAGCTGAATGGTAGGTACATTTGAAAGGCACATTCAGTCAGTAATCACATTTATTCAATGAATATCCCTTATATAACATTAACTGCTATATTATACAAACAAGATCCTATATAATAGGTAAGCCAATAAACATACAACTTGACTATATTATATTTTGCAAGGTTTTGGAGTTTGGAAAATAAAACAAAAAAAATAATTCATGTTACAAACATTATAGCAGGGTTCAAATAGGAACAATCTGCTTGGTAGATCTTAAATAATTAACTTATCTTTATTTGGATTTGAATATTGTCAAAGGGATCAAGTTTTCTCTTTTATAATAAAGAAAGTAACCTTAAAATGGCACCTACACATTTAAAGCCTTATACAAATTAATGAACACACAAAATGTTCTACAAACGTATCAATCAAACAATTATTTCAGGTACTAAATCATTGGCATTACATTCAAATTTAAAGGGCATATTTTTCATCAGTATTTGCAAAATATTGAAACTTAATATAAAAATGCACATGTTATGGAATCAAAGTATTACTTTATACATATGCTCTACAATATCTTTCAAATATCCAATCAAATGTGATATAACATTCATATATTTCCATTTCTTTTTAAATGACCAATCGAAAGTGATTTTACATCAATACATTTTTTTTTTTCAAATGTCAAATCAATTTTTTTTCTTACATCACTCATGTTGCATTTTGAGCCAATGAAACGGGAGCTAAGAAATTTTGCTGAATACACATCACAGATGAGCTCATTCAAACAACAGTCCATTCTCACAAATGAAAAGAATATCACTCAGGCTTTTTGAATAAAAACATGACAACCACAAAACAGAATATATATCATTTTTCTCGTAACAATCATGGGGACTCTCATGAATTTATAAAACAATACAAAGTTCCCGAATTCTTGTATACAAGTCCTGTCTTAATTTAGGGCATTCAAAAGCTTTTATCAAAAAGCAAAAGTTCAATCTTGTACATCAATCAGTCACAAACATATAATTTACATAGAAAATACTAGTATACAAAAAGTCATGATTTAACTACTTCGATGTGATACAAAAAAGGCACTTAGATGGGTAGCCAATCTGAAAGCCTCCGATACACACAATTAACATGATTCAAAAGTTATAAAAAAAGAAAAATACAGATACTAGTAGCAAAACATTTACAAATAATAAATCTAAAAATCCAGTCGCTACACAAATGAAAACAATATTGTGATAATTACAGTTGGCATACATTACAACGTGTCAAGAAATCTGCATACCGGTAGGTGTTATTGAACAATGAAGCATAATATATAGTTCGCTACGTTATCTATGAAAGGTCTATAGTCCCCTTACAACTTTAGCGCACACTTGGCAACGGCTGACTCGCGAGCGGAGATTTCCGGCTTTAAGAGTTTCTGAAACGGGGGTTCTAAATTGCTGATTTTGTGCTACTGTGGTGAGCCAGAAGCTATATTTATTTGCGAAGAAGTGGCAGGTGCCCCGAGCGCCGTTACACTCGATGAAAGGCGTGGCTCTGAAATCCTCCAGACAGCTACCCGGGCTTGAAAGGGCCTGTCCACCACCGCTTGGGCCTGCACCAGTGTGCTGAAACACAGAGGGAAAAGGTGTAGATTACAAATATAAATTATTCATATTAATGTGTGAAATGTTAAGATATGAGAAACAGGTGAGAAAGAAAAGGCGCAGATAACAAGTATAAACTTATCTAAAGTGGCAAATGTTGAAACATATGAAATAGGGGAGAGAAAAGATGCAGTTTTATAGTATGAATTATTAAAATTAATATGTCATGTCGTGCTGTATGAGTAATCAGTGCAAAAAATACAAAACCCTGACAATTAATCACTACACAAAAAATACACTCACCATGACAAAGCTGTAGCCAATCCAGAGACCAGACCAACCAATCGGACATTCCGGAATCTCGAGTGTCTGGCTGTGAATGGCCATGACATTGGAGGGCGCATCGCAGACGACGCATCGGCTGATGTACGGCACGATTTCTGTCTCCCCCACCGGCATCATCGGCATCGGGGCGTTTGTTGAGAGCCAGTATGACTTGTCATTGCGGCTGGCGTAGTTGCACACGTTGTCAGTACCGCAGAACAGGAATGGCATCGTGTTGAATCGTCGAACGCAGGATCCAGCCCAGCCTGTGCAATGCAATTGATATGAGCCATGTTTTGGGAAAACTGAGCTAAATGCATGTGTGTTAAGTGTCGTCCCAGATTAGCCTGCACAATCTGCACAGGCTAATTAGGGACGACACTTTATGCCTAAACTGGATTTTTGGTAAGAACAGACTTCCTTTAAATTCAAAATACAACTAGAAATGGCGTGGCAGAGGCCGACACGTATCCCCACGCCGAATGTTTGACCTAGGTGTGCCCTAGGGTTGGTAATGGGGCCATGCATAGTTGAGATTGACCGTATTGTCATAAGAGAAGTTCAGTATCAATTTGAAGTGAATCGGTGTAGAAATGAAGAAATTATAGTAAAAGGCAATTTTGGGTGGGTGTGGTCTATGTGGGTGGGGCGCCCCAGGGTTGGTAATGGGGCCATGCATGGTTGAGATTGACCGTATTGTCATAAGAGAGGTCCAGTATCAATTTGAAGTAAATCGGTGTAGAAATGAAGAAGTTAATGTAAAATAACCTAAAACAATGAGTGAAAATCTCTGACCCGGCACCACCCCAACCCCCATAACTTTTGACCCAGGGGTCAGATCAAAATTTCAAATAGTGCAGGGTCGCACATATGCTCATAGCTACAATATGTGTAAGTTTCAAAGTTCTAGTGCTTATAGTGTAGGAGGAGATATTGGCCAGGACGGACGGACAGACAGACGGACAGACAGACAGACGGACGGACGGCGGAGATAACCACAATATCCCCACCTTTTTTTCAAAAAGCGTGGGGATAATTTAAGCGGAAAGTGTCGTCCCTGATACAGACTGCACAGGCTTATCTAGATTGACACATTACGCACATGCATTATGCCCCAATTTCCCAGAACGTGGCTCATATTACTATGGTTGAGTGCAAAAATGATGTATCTGATATAAAAATCACCTAATCAGACACATCTACTGACACCAGTACAGCCACATCTACTGACACAAGTTTTGAATGCGAAAAGCTTGGCCATGAGACACATAACAGTGTGTAGTTAAAAAAACAAACAAGTTTTCCTTTATGTATTAATAGATAATACATCTAAAACAAGCACAAGGCATTATGCAACAACTGGTTAATTGCAACACTTCTAAGTAAATATATGAAATCTAAAATTACTCGATATTTATAGAAATCTCATCTTAGCTTAAATATCCTTACCAAGGTCCTGATGGTGTGACCTCTCATTGCCCTCGATGTAGAGTAGACTGTAGCCTTCCCACATCTTGTTCATGCCCGCTGGGCACTCTGGGAGGTTCTGGGACTGACTGTGCTTGGTCATCAGGAAACCAACTGGCGGGATGAAACCTGGGTTGCCTGGGAGACCGGGAAGGCCTGGGAGACCGTTGGGTCCTGGAAGGAACATTGTTTTATGAATTTTGTATACTCTGTATTTACTTACTGTGGTCTTTAAAATATGGTGTCCATATGATGATTATGGTTGTAATACACTAATTGTAATGATGAGGATGATTGTGATGATTATGCATGTGGTAGTGGTGGTCATGATGATGACAATGATGATGATAATGATTGTTGTGGTGGTGATGATAATGATGGTTGTGGTGGGGGGATGTGATGAAGATGGTGATGATTAGGATGATGATAATGATGCTGCTGGTGGTGGTGGTGATGGTAGTGGTGTTGATGATTATGATGATGATGTTGATAGTTATGATGAGGATGAGTATGATGATGGTGGTGCTAATGGCTATGATGATGATGATGATGATGATGCTAATCTTAAGAAGTTGGCGAGGAAATGATGATGACAAAATTACCTACAACCTCTGAAAGAACCATAAAAATTACATACAAGTACGGTGTTTTCCACCACATGCCTGAAAAAAAGACTCACCATCCAAGCCGTCTCGTCCAGCGAGCCCGTTGAGGCCTCTGTCACCCTTTTCTCCCCTGGCCCCTGGCAATCCAGGGAAACCATTGTCACCCTGGTCACCCTTCCGTCCTGGCAGACCTGTGGATGTAAACATTCTTGGTTATCCCTTTACCACTCAGATATGCACTTTGATGCATTTGTAGTCCCTTTGAAAATCAAATTAAATTTTAGACCTTTCTTACCTGATTCAAATTGTAAAGGCTTCATTTCCTCCCTAAAATATTGATGAGCAGCCAACAGCATAATAGCTGAACAGCATGCGAGTTACTCGCAGGCTATTCTGGTTTTATTCTGGTTGCATATAGCCATTTTCACTTTGCTTTTGAGCGGGAAAGGGTTTAAAAAGGGTATCATTGATCAGACAACACAATTATTATTTGATTAATTATGGGAATGAGGTGTAAATTCTCAAACCTTTGTTTAAATAATTAGCTATAACCTTTTTGGTGCTAAAAAAACTATATTTTTTTTAATGGATTTAGATTATGATTTTTAAAGAAATTGCCCAAATCACTTACAAAGATTTTTTTCTTTTTATTATGTACTGGCCAAAGTCAAATTTTATTTCTTGACTTTTATTTCTCGCTCTAAGAAATGTGACATAATGCATGTCCTTTAGTGTCATCCAAGTTTAGCCGGTGCAGTCCGAACAAGCTAATCAGGGACTGAAATTTCCGCTATTATGAAATTTTCCATTTAAAAGAGGTCTTTTCTAAACAAAAATCCAGTGTAGACAAAAAGTGTCATCCATGATTGACCTGTGCAGTCTGCAAATACTAATCTTGAATGACACTTTACGCACATGCATTAAGCCCCATTTTCCCAGAGCAAGGCTCATTTAAATTGCCAACTTACCAGGTTGACCGGCATCACCCTGCCTGCCGGGTTCACCATCTCGACCAGCGAGGCCGTCCAGTCCAGGCAGACCACGATCACCCTTTTGCAGCAAATTCGAGGGAATCTGGCCCATCGGACCTCTCTCACCCTTATCTCCCTTGCTTCCCCCGAATCCTAAACAATAACAACAGTTAGTTTTAAACTAGTTATTTTAGCTTGATAACAAGGCTTATTGAAATTCTTTGAAGCCAATTTCCTGGGTAGAACCAGTACTTGGTGTCTTTGGAGAAGATAGAAAGAATGCTCCCACAGTCGATCAAACACATGACCTCCCAGTCTCTTGACCGACACCATAACCACAATGCCACGAAGACCTATGAAATTTTGAATCTGATCGGGAGTTGCCAATGAAAGCTGACACTGATATACAAAATGGATGGTTGATAGGACAGTCATTTTTTAAATAGTGCTCTAAAAATGTTTTATTTGTTATGGATTCATAATGTTTAGTATAGTAAATGCTGGACGAACAATTTCCAACATAGGATATCAGTTTGAGTAACAAAACATGCACCAATGAAAATGTCAGACTGCTGTCATACAAGCACAATTCAATTATCTCTCAACTGGATTCAGAAGTAATAATATTCTTGCACTGTTTGAATAGCAACATGTTTGTTACATGTATTAAGAGAGGGGATGGCCATAATGCATCGGTATTGGTTCCTCAGCACAACTTAGCATTCAATTAATGAAACCTGAAAACATGCCTAATTTGCATGGCCTATGAAATCTTCAATTTCTTTCAATATTAAAGACTGCCCTTATCTACACAATCATGAGTTAACTCAACTGTGAAAGTTTGAGTGAAATCTGCTGAACATTCAAAGAGGACTTCAGTACACACAATTTTGGGTACTATAATTGCACACTGAAGTGGAAAACCAGACAAAGGGCCATTATTAAGCCAAAACTGTTCACAGCCAAAATTCCTTCTATTTACCATCATCTACACATCCAGCTCAATGGGCTATGAAAGTTTGAGAGAAAGTGACTCAGCAGTTAAAGATGAGTTGAGTACACAAGCTTCGAGATATACAGACATGTGCCATGCTTATTGCCTCCCAAATCATTGGGAGGAGGTGGGGATAACATTCTTAATTCTCAAAACTCAAATCAAATATCTAAGCTAAATCTGTATAACTGATACTCCAGTTAATGCAAAGGATACTGTAACTGTGTAAAATGTTGATAAGACCTAACTGGCTAATGTTATATTGTTACAAGTCTTGCCAACTTTAAATCAATCAAACTTTAATCTTTATTGCTTAACTTCTCACACCACAATACAAAAAAATCTTTTAATTGTACCTGGTTCACCCCTGAGTCCTGTGAGGCCTGGCAAGCCGTCCATACCCTTGGGGCCCGATGGACCTGGAAGTCCGTTGAGTCCGGGCTCACCCTTCATTCCGCTCAAACCGGAAAGTCCGGGGATTCCAGAATCACCTGATATAGAACAACATTTAATAAAGCTTCGTTATGAGACAACTGGGCTTACTGCCTGTGCGTAAATTGTCGTCCCAGATAAGCCTATGCAGTTCGCACAGGCTAATCAGGGATGACACTTTCCGCATCAGCTTCATTTTCATTTAGAATAGACTTTCTTTAAATGAAAACTTTCACAAAAACAGGAATTGTCATCCCTAATAAGCCTGTTCTGACTGCACAGGCTAATTTTGTTTGACACTTGACACATATGCAATAGGTTTTCTTGAAACAACATTTAATTGTAAGTGTTGGATTAGAATCAATGTTACGTGTTCATCAGAATTGCTATGCTACAAATTATTTTATGTATGATATCATTCATGCAAAGCGTTACCATGGTTTTGCACTCAGCAACTCACCTTTGTCACCAGGTATTCCAGGAAGACCGTCTTGACCCGTTGGCCCTGGTAAACCAGGCTCTCCGCGATCACCCTTGCGCCCGTCAATACCCGGTAAACCGTCGAGACCCGATGGACCCCTGGCACCAGGCTCGCCTGAATTAAAACAGCATCATGACAGTTCAAGTCATGGCATCATAGGAATACATAGCATTGATCTGGGTTTTATAGTGACTTGTTTACGAATGTTTGTATTTTTTTTTGTCCTTTCATTATTAGATAAGAAAAATTATTATTTGAAACAATTACAAATTCTAATAATGGGAAGAAAAAGTTGAATAAAAAAGTAAGCCTTCCCCAAAGTGTCGTCCCACAACACAGGAACAGGCGAATCTGGGACAGTTAGCACAGGCTAATCTTGAACGACACTTCCCATCTAGACTGTATTTTCATTTAAAAGAGACTTCCATTACACGAAAAATTCCATAAAATCGGAAAGTGTCGTCCCTGATTAGCCTGTGTGGACTGCACAGGCTAATATGGGACTACACTTAACGCATATGCATTTTGCCCCTTGTTCCAATGCACGGCTCATAAACTATGGGAGCTTACCATTCCTTCCGGATAATCCCGGCTCTCCTTTCATCCCGGGCAACCCTTCTCCAGGTATACCGGGCTCACCCTTAGTGCCTGGCAAGCCATCCAAACCTCTTAGACCTGTAAACACAGATGTTATAGGTAAGTACAATGTCTCCAATAATAAAGCTGTATTAGTGTTCAATATTGGTTATATTGCTGATGAATGAAGCTGAACAGTGCCACAAGTAGTGCGCGTTTCAACTTCAACTGAATATCAATATTCTGCATATTGAATATCATTAAAAAAACATTTGTACCAGAATACTTTATATTTAAGAAAGTACAGCCGGCTTGCTAACTGCAGTAACTTAAATATATATGTAAATGTAAAGTGTCATCGCCGATATGACTGTGCAGTACGCACAAGCTGTTCAGAAACGACACTTTCCGCTAAGACTGGATTTTTGCTTTAAGAGACTTCCTTTAAGAAAACAAGTGATGTGTTTGAGAAACACTATGCCCCCTTTCGAGCGATTTGGACCCATATATTTGACCCTTGACCTTGAAGGATGACCTTGACCTTTCACCACTCAAAATGTGCAGGTCCATGAGATACACATGCATGCCAAATATCAAGTTGCTATCTTCAATTTGCAAAAGTTATGACCAAGGTTAAAGTTTTGGGACACACAATGACAGACAGACAGACAGACAGGCCAAAAACAATATACCCCCTCTTCTTCAAAGAAGGGGTCATAAAAATTCCAAAGTGGAAAGTGTCATCCCTGATTTACCACAGGCTAATCTGGGACGACAATAAAGGCACATGCATGAAACCCCGTTTTCCTACAGTGAGGCTCAAATATCATTATTTTTTTTACCTGCGTCGCCCTTCTCTCCCCTGAGTCCATCCAATCCAGGAAGTCCGTTCTGTCCCGGTTCTCCCTTAAGTCCCGCTGAGCTGCGACCAGGTTCTCCCTTTGGTCCAGAAAGGCCCGGGAAGCCTACATAAATTATGATATTTAGTTAGTTTTCAGTATGATGACGCATAGTATCCTTGCTAGAAAGAGGATCAATTTTCTTTTTAAATGTTATTACTTAGAATAAAATGAAGTCAGAGTTTCAAAGTTCTAACACTTCGAATATTATGTGCAGTCATACTTATACCATAATAATATGTTTTCTTATAAATATACTGCTTAGTACAGTCATGTTTATACCATATTGATATGTTTTCTTGTATATACTGCTTACTCAGGCTAACTTTTTTAACTATGTGTGTTTCCAAACATAACTTGTACTTATCTTAATATGCAGCAAGTTGTAACAATCATATTATAGAAATTCTTAAATGAATCAACACCACTGAGTATTTTCTTACACATATACAAAGCATTTCAGCTCAGAGAATGCTTAAATAATTGATCTCACTGATATTTTTCTATATTTTTATACTTTTAATAAAATAAAACTTGCCTCTGTCTCCTTTGTCTCCGTTTCGTCCAGGACCACCGTCCATACCCGGGAATCCCACAGATCCCTTATCTCCATCCCGTCCAGGCTCTCCTGGGAATCCGGGGGCTCCCTTTGGACCCACAAGTCCGGGCAATCCAGGTAAACCAGCCTCTCCCTTCATTCCGGGCAAACCGGATTGACCTTTGGGCAGAATAGAATAAGGATAAATAAACTTATTATACAATGTTTGTTGAAAAAAGTAATTATCTACTATAATTTCCCAATTAAATGTACAAGTATCATATACAAGACTAGATAGACTTATGCTGCAATGCTGGAAATTTGAGGAACAAAATGTTTAATATACAATTAATACAATTTTAAAATGCCTTACATAATGCTTTGAGCTTCTCTTTTTCTATAAAAACCAACAAGTCCTGATTTTCTGAGACATTGCAACATGACCTTTGCATGAAACATTTTCTTAGAAACCAGTCATTAACTCACCCGAAGGTCCTTCTGGTCCTGGTAATCCACGCTCCCCTTTCAGGCCATCTCGTCCTGGTAGACCTGATCGCCCTGGGGTACCAGCTTCACCTTTCATTCCGGGCAAACCATCGAGTCCATTGATTCCATCATCTCCACCGACTCCTGGTTCACCCGGTCTTCCGGGTAATCCAGCCACGCCCTTCATTCCGGGAAGACCATCCAAGCCTGGTGGGCCTGATGCTCCGGGTAAACCATCCAATCCCTGGAAATAAGAAACACATAGAAATATACTTTCTCAGTTAAGTGACCTGAAGATGATGGTAAAGAAAGTAATTTGGGCTGTATTCATTTTCAGCAGAATTATGGCCCTTTGTCTTTTTTTGTACTACATTATAGATGGTGGATTTGTCGGTGTCCAAACATGTGACCCATTTCTAGTTAACAATAAATATGGACATTTAACTACTGGCTTCATACATGGTTTTTCTACAAAATGATCAAAAACAAAAACCACCTATCTCTTAAATTATTACCTGGTTACATATATTATTAAGTAGTTGGTTGCAAAATGAAAAACTTTATTCACTATTCAGGCCTTTTGTAACATTTGCTTTTTTGTTTGTTTCTTTGTAAAGTTTTGTTGACGTATTTAACAATATTTTAATCATATAACACCAGTAAACCAGTATTTAGTGCACATACTTATGCCAGTCACTGACCACTGCCATACTTGAATCCCACATATGTCATTTGATTGTTCCTGGAGAGAACTCACTTGTCTGGGATTAAAAATCACTCTACCAACTGAGCATAAGGTTACAACACAGGGTTAAATTGGAATGGCATACAAATCAAGGTATGAATGCAAAAATCTATTATATCTGACAGGAAAATGCAATGTAGATCCAATATCCTCATTCTCATTGCTGGAAATTTCAACCACTTACCCTGTCTCCTTTCATTCCTGGGAATCCAGGAACACCGGGTTCACCCTTTCCCCCAGAAACACCAGGGATACCATCAAGACCGTCCCGACCTGGTTCTCCCACAATACCGCGGTCACCTGGGAGACCGATTCCAACTGCTCCTGCATCACCCTTCATACCGGGCAACCCGGGCAAGCCTAAAACACAATGAACCAGAATATTGTTGACCTTTCTAGTATACTGTAAAATCATTTATATTCATGTTTTACCCAATCAGGTCAAAATGAAACCCCGAGTCAAAACCAATATATTATTATCATTAAATGATGTATTGCAGATAGTATATAATTCCATATAAATATGGTACAGTCAGGTATCTGTAAATTTGGAATACATACCATCAACACCTCTCGCGCCTGGTCGACCATCTAGTCCCCTCGGTCCGGGTTCTCCCTTGACTCCGGGTTGACCTGGGCGCCCGGGGGCTCCATCTAGTCCGGGTAGCCCCGATAGACCTGCCTCACCCTTCATTCCTATAACAAACAGTTATATGCTCATAAAATATTGCAAATGTAAATTAGGGTGTAATTTAAGAGCCACCTCAGGGAATGAGAATGCCCTACACCCCTCACAGGGTTCAATTAAACTCTTAATTTTTATGTAGATCAATCAGAGTTAGCAAAATTTTTGTAAAATAAGTAAGACATTGAAAAGTAGGCGAAATCACACCCGAATGTTTGAAAGGAAATTAATAGAATAACTGAAATAAACTCATCATTAAGTTTAGTGCATCACAATTATTATGTTCAAACATTTTATCATCACTTATATTTGTTGTAAGAAATTAAGTTATTAAAAAGGTTTATTGCATACCTGGAAGACCATCCCCTCCAGGTTCACCGTTAACACCTGGGAAGCCCCGTTCACCCTTGGGCCCTGGAACGCCATTCAATCCGGGCAGGCCGTCCCGTCCAGGCTCTCCGGGGAATCCAAACACACCCATGTCACCCTTGGGACCTGATTCAACATTATTTACATCAAAACACCATAGGTCCTGAGATTAACATATTATACAACTGTAAGACTTTATAAGTTAACCTTTTTGAACACAAAAAAATATCTATGGCAAGTGTTATGTCATCCTTCAGGCATATACTCACATTATGTCAGACCTCAGGTGGTATGTTCATATCTTTACTATAAATCTGTTGAGTCATAATTTTGATTAGAAACAACTTTTGTAATAATTTTATATAAATCATTTAATTAATCTTTTTATAGACTAATACACTCAACAAAGTCAAACTGTTTTAAAGTGAATATTTTCCAAATTATAGGAATTGACACAACATGGGTAGCAAATTTTGAAACATTTTTACCAAAATTAATTTTTTTCCAAACAAAAACTAAAATTCACATGTTTTGAACAAAAAAAAAACATCCATGTGATAGAATCCTCTAAATTAAGATAAATAACCTAAGTTTTATCAGAAATATGTCATAATTAAAATAATATGGTGGTGGGTGAATCTATAGGAATAAATGAATACGAAAGAAGGATATATTTTTAGTCTTATCAATCACTGCAGTGCATGCATACCTGGTAGTCCTGGAAGTCCATCCCCTCCGTTGGGACCGCTAGGTCCGGGTTCTCCATTAAGGCCTGGAAGCCCGTCCATTCCAGGAAGTCCGGGCTCTCCCTTGCCACCGCGGGCTCCACTGAGCCCATTTATTCCAGGCAGACCGGCATCACCCTTTGCACCAACATTTCCTGGAATATATTGTTGTGTAGAGTAAATGATTATATTTAATTTACTACTGTACATTCACTTATTTTCACTGACATGAAAGTTTATGGATTATCAAATCTGGCATTTTTATTTCATCTTTAATTTGTAATATTTGTTTAAATGTTTAATAAAAGACTTTGGACTTGTACATTCGATGGACATTTGATTTCGTGGTTGAGACCACACACGAAAATCCACAAAAATTAGTGTCGGACAAATAATCTTGGTTTTACAGCATCTGGGGATAACTAGAGAGCATGAAAACAATAATTATAAAGTTGTCAAAAAACAACCGCTAAATGTCCTTAAATAATGGCCAACAATATTTTGAGATGGTTTTTGACAAGCTTAACAACAACAAAAATTATCTAAAATATCCATGATTGCACAATAAGAATCTCCGGCTCACAACTGCAAACAATATTTTGCCATGGTTTCTGGTAGTTTCACATTTTTTTTTATCTAAACAAAATCCTCGAGTATAAAATAGGAATCTAGGGCTCACAACTGCCCCTTACCTGGAATTCCTGGGAGTCCTGGTTCACCGGAGAAACCGGGCAGACCACGGGGTCCTTCAGGGCCAGTATCACCCTTCATTCCGGGAAGACCATCCAGGCCCGGAATGCCATCTGATCCAGCCTCTCCTTTCATTCCGGGAAGACCGTCAAGTCCGGGCAATCCTGAAATACCAACATATTATTTTAGTTCCAGCAATCCTGATATACCAGAATATTAATTTAGTGCAGGCAATCCCAACATACTGACATATCAATTTAGTCCGGGTACTCCTGATACACGCACATATCAATTTAAGAACTTATTTATTATGTTGAGAAATTTGTCAACAACAAGAAAATAACAGTATTTTTTTTCAAAATTATCATCTATTTACACAAAAATCAATCATTTTGATTCTTATTATGGAAACTTTGTTCATGCCGAGTTCAGCAGAGGCAATCAATAAGCAGATGGTCAAAAATGATTGGAGGGTATTGTTGCTTTAGAATACTATGACCAAAGCCACGAACATGAGTTATTTTTCCAAGCCCACAAAACTGAGGTGAATGGAATTTTGCCGCTCTGCAAGAAACGAGTTGTGGACCTCAATCTCTCTCAAATTTAGTTTTAACTCCAATTAATTCTTGTAACTGATGAGTACTAAGTTCCTTTTTTATATTTTTGAGATACAGTCTTATATTGGACTCACAAATGTTTGAAGTTATGGGGCCAGTTGTTGGATTACGAAATCAATCATCGGAATCATGCCCCAATTCTAACCATCAACAAATGTTTGTGTACCTCGTTCTCCTTTTCGTCCGGAGAGACCATTTGCTCCTGGAAGTCCATCCAAGCCGGAGTCTCCTTTCGGTCCAATCACGGATTCTCCTGGAATACCTGGTTCTCCCTTCCCACCTGTGTAATTAAAAACATAAATCCATTTAAACATTGTGGATGGGATTTTTTATTTGTTTTTGGTGCAATAAAACAGGTATAAAACTGTTCTTACCTCCCATCCCCCACCCCACCCATATATGCATATAGCATTGTCACTTTGCTTTTGAGTGTAAAGGGCTTAATGGACAAAAATCATGTAGGTCACCTGGTAGACCGGGCAGTCCACTGAGTCCGGGCTCCCCTGATGGTCCATTGACTCCGGGCAGGCCGGGCAATCCGCTATTTCCTTTATCTCCGCGTGGGCCGGTCAATCCTGTGAAAATATTTAAAAATATCAAATCCTATCCAACATCCTCTGTAAATGATCAGAATAATTTACAGATGTCACATAACAATGCTCAAGTGGTACATAGTGCAATTATATCCTTATATATCTTTTTAATTTATAAATTTATTAGATTGTGCTCTTGGATACATGCTTCTCAAACTTATCTTTATTACAATATTTTATTACTATTTGCTTAAGTTAACAAATAATTCCTACACTTTTACTATGGAAAACAACGATACAAACAGAGGATTCCTAACAGCTCCACCTATGTACACTTTGGTCTACCTTGGGGTTTATCTGTCAAGGAGTAAATAGGAATGCCTCTAAGTTCTCTAATTGAAATCATATTAGCCTTGCTCTTGGAAAACGGGGTTTAATGCATGAGCGTAAAATGTCGTCCCTGCTTAGCATATCTGGGACAACACTTTCCGCCTAGGCTGGAATTTGTTTTTAGAACAGACTTCCTTTAAACAAAAAATTCCATTCAAGTGGAAAGTTTCATTCCTGATTAGCCTGGGAAGACTGCACAGGCTAATCAGGGACAACACTTTACGAACATGCATTAAGTCCAGTTTTCCTAGAACGAGGCTATTAGTACTGTACAAGATTTTTACACTCAGCCCTCTCACAACTGACCTCTTGGTCCTGGTTCTCCAGGTCTGCCGTCCAATCCCTGTTCTCCGTTTCGTCCGGGCAAACCATCCATACCAGGGAATCCAGGTTCTCCATTAAATCCCTTCGCTCCAGGGAACCCGTCTCGTCCAGGAATACCTGGAGGTCCTGCCGGTCCTCGGTCTCCCTTGTTTCCTTTGCCAACAATCACGGTTTCACCTAGATGTGACAATACAAAATAACATTTATTATGTGTACATAAAGAATTAGCCCATTAAGTATCACAAACAATTGTAATCTCAATCTTGGCCATATTTTTTCGAATTCGACTTATGGATATTAAGCATGAAATTCAACAAGCATTCTGATTTGTCAATTTTTCAAGTTTAAATCAAGAACTGTTGTAGTGGTTGGTGGTATTTAAATATTAAAAGTGATACTGTATTTTGAAACAAATAAAGCATAGTTTTTTACTTCTTTTTAATGATTTTTACCATTGATAAAATTTTTAGAAATGGGGTCTGTCTAATTTTCCACCTGTATCATTACTTTCATAACTGATCTCACAGCATTATACAAGATAACATCATAAAATAGAGTATTGCTAAGGTTTGTCTTTGTACACTGTATTTGTTGGGTTATTCAAAGTAATTGTATTGGGAAGATAAATTTGTTACATTGCATCTTATCGATCCCCACACTATGTGCTACACGGTTGAAAATGTATAGTTCTTATTTTACTATAAATTTACAAACCCTCTATCACACCATTCAGGTTCAGTGAAAAGCCAGATAACCAATGAGCCTCACTCTGAGTAAGCCGGGTTTAATGCAAGTGCGTAAAGTATCGTCCCAGATTAGCCTGTGCAGTGTGCACATGTAAATGAGAGACAACACTTTCCGCTTTTATGGAATGTTCAATTTAAGGAAGTCTCTTCTAAACGAACAGACTGCAGACTGCACAGGCTAATTTCGGACGACAATTTACGCTCATGCATAAAGCCCCATTTTCACAGAGTGTGGCTCAAATAGTTTCACGTTCAAAGTGTCCTCACCTGGCCCACCCTTGTCTCCCTTCATGCCCTGCAGGCCGGGTAAACCAGGCTGTCCGGGCTCTCCTCTGTCACCCGGGCGACCGGGCATGCCGAATCCGGGCTCTCCTTTCGGTCCTGGCAGTCCGTTATCACCTCTCTCACCAAGGCGACCCGGTAATCCGTCACTTCCGGAGTTACCCTAGAAGATAGTGGTTGTATGATAATTGAGTAATAATGAACAATCATGTTTTCTCTTGTTTATTCTATTCACCTTGTTTTATGATACATATAAATCAATTTTCCAAACAATCAAGAATTTTTTTTAAACCAAAAACATTAATAATTCTTAAAGTGTATAATTATACAAAATAAACAATATTTTTCATGGCTTACATGTAAATCCGATGTATTTTTTTGTATTGAAGTCTAAGCATAAAACGATTATTTTTAACAGAGAAATGTTGAACTTTTACAACAGTTTCCCACTTAACCACACTGAATAAAGTTTAACAAGCGTCACCTTTTCTCCCTGGATGCCAGCTATACCCTGTCCTCCCCGAGGACCCTGTGGCCCCTTTGGTCCAACAGGTCCAGGCTCACCCGGAAATCCTGGGTCACCGCGCTCTCCTTTTGGTGCTGAAACAGGCCCAGAAGAACATTGAGGCTTGAACAAGGCACTATTGTTTTGATAAAGAAAGGTAAATTAGGATTTCATTTTTGGGTGCGTCTTAGACACAAACTAGACTTATATTCGAGAATACAGTTCATTTAGTTATGCAGTTGTCAAATAAGCACTATTACAATAGAAGACTAACAGAACTAAAAAGTCAGTTTTAAGAATATCTGGTTTAAGGCGCTTATTTTATTAAGTCGAATAACTGTAAAAAAAAAAATGTTGAAAAAATATTGGTATTTTTTGTTGTAATTATACACTATAAGAATTATTAATGTTTTGGGTTTAAATAACCGACTTACTCCAGTTACTCTTAAAACCAACTTAAGAATCTTTGAGAAATCAGGGCCTGGGACTGTAGGCACAAAACTCCTTGGTGACTCTTATATTAATTCCTCGATTTCATTAAATGTCCTAACATCTGTTCCTGGTAAATAAAAAGTTAGTTTTTACTTACAATGCTTTAGTATAGTATGGAATGGTATTCTACATCCAATCACCATGTAGCAAGATTAAATTATCGTTCAAAATGAAAATGTTAATAAAGTTTTAACAGATTTTTTTTAAAAGAACGATCCTCACACAAAAAAGTATTGCTTACGCAGTGTGAAATTTAATGGTATCATGGCATCTTTTCCTGGCAGGCCCGGTAGTCCGTCAAAACCTCGATCTCCCTTCGCACCCTGGATAATGTACAGAAATAGGATATCTTTCAGGCATATCAGCTGTGTTCAGGGAAAACTGGGCTTAATGTGTGTGTGTGTACAGTACAATATGCACAGGCTAATCAGGGATGACACTTTCGGCCTACACTAGAATTTCATTTAGAAGAGTCTTCCTTTTAACCAAAAATTCCATTAACGCTGAAAGTGTCGTCTCTGATTAGCCTGTGCAGACAGCACCGGCTAATCTGATATGACACTTTATGCACATGCATTAAGCCCAGTTTTCCCGGAACAAGGCTCATTAAGTCGAGTTATATCGTGTTATTATTAACTTATTGTGAACATATGTTAGCAAAAGCCAGGCTGCTATCAGTCATGTGTGAGCATGTACAATGTGAAAGGTTAATATCCTCTTGCATTTAAGGGATGACAATGCCTTACATCTTTATTAGATTTGCCATTTATTCATCTGTGTTCCTTGGCTTAAATTCTTTTAACCTTAGTATTAAGGAACATGATAAGTAATGTTGATTTTCATGATCAAAAAAACAATTAAAAAAATGGAAATCTGTTCTATACATAACATGACAGCGATTAAAACAAAAAAAAGTTTGAAAGCGTACAAGTATATTTTTCATACTTCCTAAGCTAAATGATCCATGATGTTCAACAACTTGATAAACTGACAGTAAGACTCGTTGGCCTTTGTCAGCTCAAGTACTACTTAAAAGGACCCTGGGTACACTTACTTATACTACAATGTACCCCGTGTAACGAAAATACGCTAAAAGGCATCCAGCCATACTTTAGGGTACTTTTTAGTACCAGTAAATTTCCCGTACCCCGGGTTCTTTGTAGTATACTTAAGAGTACCCCGGGTACTTTTAAGAAGTACCTGAGCCGACAATGAACAATCGAGCCACAGTAAGACACATTTTAAAACCAAACACTTCACTCACATCATCTCCCCTGCCTCCCTGCTGTCCTGGCATTCCATCGAATCCCGGTTCTCCCTTTTCACCTTTTGGCCCCTCGGGTCCACGACCTCCCTGAAGCCCGGGTCTACCCGGTAAACCTGCATCACCCTTCTCACCCTTGTTTCCGTTCTGACATGAGTTGCATAGGCCACCGCGGTCACCTTTCTCACCATCCCGTCCGTTAAATCCGGGTCGGCCTTCAAAACCTTGCAGTCCAGATGGACCACGTTCACCCTTTGCTCCGGGAAGCCCAGGGCGACCAACTGACGAGTTTCCAGGTAATCCGGGTAAACCCCTTGGTCCAGATTCTCCCTTTCCACCAGGAATTCCATCTCTTCCTTGATCGCCATTTCGGCCTGGTTCTCCAGGAATGGACAGTCCAGGTTCACCCTTCAAGCCTCGCTCACCCTTGGCACCGGGATAACCCTGTTGTCCGGGAAGGCCATCCAATCCGGGGAATCCTGTGAATCATTAAAATGTGTTAAGGTTCAAATCTTTGAAGGACATGCAATAAAATATTTACAAAATATTTATACTTTGAAGGATATGCAATAAAATATCTTCAAAATTCAACATTTTAGTTTAATTTTAATAATTATTAGGGAAATCAAAATTAATAACTACATTGAAAAACCTTGTTTTCATTACCAATTTAGATTGAAATTGTAATTAAAATAACTACAGTTTTCAGTCTTACCTTGCAATCCTGGGTCACCTTTGTCACCCTTTGGGCCATCAAGACCCTGAGGACCTGGTGGCCCAGGAACTCCGGGACCTCCTCTCAAACCTTCCGATCCGGGCTCGCCACGTGGTCCGGGAAATCCGGGCAGACCATCCTCTCCATTGGGTCCTCTGGGTCCGGGAGGGCCGGGCTCACCTGCCTGTCCATCACCACCTCCAGGACCCTGGTAACCAGAATGTCAATGTTATTAACATCGCAGGAGAAACAAATTGACAGGAATGTACCTCAGGCATGAGGATTAGAAGTTGAAACAACAACAGCGGACAAAAAGTAAATCATATGACTTGTCAAAATGAATTTTTTTATTTTAAGTCTTTTATAATACGCACATGTTGATAATTGTTATTTTATCTTAATTATTTTTTATAAAAGTTTCCAAAGTAAATGACAACGAATACAAAAAACATGATTTGCATATCAGATTTTTTGTCGGACATTTATCATATTTTATGTTTCAAAATTGTCGTTTTTAATTGTATCAACACGTTTATTTTCTTTAAAATATATACATTGATGAACAGTGCTGGAAACACTAACACATTCATTCAAAACTTCAAGACTAAAGTAACTCACTTTATAAGATTACAAAAACAAATATGTAGATGTGCAAAAAAACAAAACAACATTGAATCATTTGAAAAGCATGCAGCTATTTTACAAAAGAGCTATCGCTTTAAAAGCTTTTGCAAGCTGTTATGTTATTGATTATTTGTTTATAACTACAGACTGTAGATAACAAATCAACTTGACTGTAAATTGCCAGAAAGACTTACGCCTGGTGGTCCCTGGGGTCCACGGGGTCCCAAGTCTCCCTTGTCTCCGGAAAACCCGCGTTCTCCTTTCATGCCTGGAATACCGGACAGTCCGGGGAGACCATCCATACCGCGATCACCCTGGCAACGAAAATGGTGCATTTTAAACCAAAGAAAAATTACTATGGATGTCCTTTTTTTCTTCATTTGGAATTAAAAAACGGGGTGCGTGTTATACATTGGGGCGCTCTATACGTGGATTTCTTCGGTACATTA
The DNA here is from genome assembly GCA_007657795.1 of Dreissena rostriformis. Lineage (NCBI taxonomy): Eukaryota > Metazoa > Mollusca > Bivalvia > Myida > Dreissenidae > Dreissena > Dreissena rostriformis. The sequence continues at coordinate 36,487 of VMBQ01002168.1, forward strand.
AGAGCTTTATTGCATGTGGTATTGAGACTCAGACAACATCTTATATCTGATCTTATTCACATTATAATGATCACATTTCGTGCCGTAATCAGGGTTTCTCCATAATTATGTGGCTAGTTATTGTCATAAAATATTCATACTTCAAGCACAAATTTAACCAATCATTCCTGTTTTTAGAAGTGTTCTATACACAAAAGACATAATTAAGTATTCTAAAGTCGCATGTTAAATTCATATTTGCAATTCTACACAAATGATAACCACAATATAACATAATTGAAATCATTTTATTTTATGCTTTCCGGTGGTTTATAAAGAAATATCAGTGAATTAAAATTGATAATTCACTGTTTCAAACCGTGAAAATTAACAGTGAAAATTATTGATAATTTTCACTGTCAATTTTCACGGTGAAATGACAACTTTTTTTACGTAATGACGTCATTATTCTAGCGAAATTCTCTACTTAAACTCTTTTGCAATGTAAATAAACGGTGAAAAAAGCATATTTTCAAATATTTTCTATGATCACTCATAAATTAAAATCAATATTCCACCAAATCCAACAAATATCCTCTTATATCTATTTATGCAACAAAAAGTTTCAAAGAATACCTTGGGCCCAGCGAAGCCAGGAATACCTGGTAACCCTTGCTTGCCCTGAAAACAACACAGAAACATAGTATTCATCAAGTATTAGTCACAACCATGGGTTTGATTTAAGAACCACCTCAGGGGAGGAAAATGCCCTACCCCCCTAACAAGGTTCAACTTAACTCTTTCATTTGTATATAGATTCAGCAAAGTATTTTCAAAATGAGTTGATATTGAAAGGGAGGAAATCAACTTAAAGGAGGAAAAAACACCCCTGACAACCTATATGTTGATCAAGCACATCATATGCAGATTTAGAGGCATAAAGCAATGGTTAATTTGCCCCCTAAAATTTGCAGAGCTTTGACTTTTTTTTAAATCAAAGATTTATGAAGTCACAAGTTTTAAGGAAGCATTTTTTTCTTAAGAACGTCAATTTCCCTTAAATGCTCCTTTTCTTTGATAAATCAAAATTTAAAAACAAAATAAACTTATCAAAAATGAAACATAAAAAAATGTGTGAGTTTGTGCCTATTACATGCCATTACATGAAGTGTTCCGGTTTTTTAAGATAATGTTTAAAAAATCATCCCCCACCCTCCTCACCCCAACATAAAATCCTGTATCCTGTACTTAATAATATTTCATAATATTTTGTTTGGATAATGTTGATGTTTAAACCATCCCTTCAAATTGTTCCGGCTTATTTGTGAATATATTTTACTCTTATTTGGGAATATATTTTACTCACTCTGGTAAAGGTAGGACTTTTTCCACTTTACTATGCTCATTGCTTTGTATGTTATTGTCTATAAGTATGTAGATAAGGTAGGACTTTAGATGTGTTGCATATGTATGTGAATATATGTATTTGTTTGCAACCTTGTAAAAAAATGTGTTGGAAAAAATAAAGTAATAAAAAAAATAAAAAAATAAAAAAATAAATACTTACTCTGGGACCTGCAATGCCGGGTACACCTTTTTCTCCCTGCATTCCTGGGCTGCCAATGCGACCCTGCAATGGAAAGGTTACATTGCACCATAAATACTGGGATGCGCTTAGCCAGAAGGCATTTGGAGCCCATCACTGAAAGGATTACTTTACTTATACAAAAATACAATACTGTATAACACCTTCAAGTTACTTTAAAACAGTTATACAAGTCAAAGAAATACACCACTTAAACCAGTTTTCTTAATTAAGAGTATTAGTGAGAAATCTGGCATGATCATTGAATATTTCCTTACTGGAAGCCCATCCTGTCCAGGGTAACCACGGAGACCTTCAATTCCGCTCTCTCCTTTCATTCCCTTCATTCCGGGGTCACCTGGGAGACCTGCAACCAAAACGTGCAAAACCATCAATATTTTTAAACACACAAACATCTAATGAGCTGCGTTCTGGGAATACTGGGCTTAATGCATGTGTGTAACGTGTTTCCCAGATAAGCCTGCGCAGTCTGCACAGGCTTATCAGATGCGACACTTTCCACTTAAAATGGATTTATGATACTCCAATAAACAAAAAATATAAATAAAGCAGAAAGTGTTGTGCCTGATTAGCCTGTGCATACTGCACAGGCTTATCTGGGATGACCCTTGACGCTTATGAATTAAGCCCAATTTTCCCAGAGTGATTTACTCTGACATTTATATATATTGACCAATAAAAAGGCTTGTTACAATTGAGCTGAGATTTCCATTGAACCAATAAGAATGCTTGTTACATTTGAGCTAAGACTTTCATTCAATTAAATTAAGATTAATTAAATTAAATTCACCTATTCAATGATTGTTTGAGACTTAAAAACCATAATATAAAAATGAAACATTTAAGATATGAATTATTCTTCAGAGTCTCATTATTGGAACCCATGTTCACTCAAATACGCTAGCAAAATCTCGCAGTCATTAATAACTCATGAGACATCTGATTGTGTCCAATTCTGCAGGGAAATTAAACCATCAAAATCAAAATGCATATTTTCAAAACAGGTACGATTAAGTAAGCGTTTGTTCTGTAATATTTACAATTAGCTGTTCACTTTTGTAATTATTACCGTTATACACTCATTAAAAATGTATTCAAACGCTATTTCATTGTTCATTAGGCGGGTCATCAATATTTATGAAAAGAAAACTTTACTGTCCCGTTTCTCAATGAAACATCATGAAGTGACAACAGAATACTGTAAAACCATTAATTTTATATTCAGCGGCATTAAAATTTGGTGGTTTTCCAAAAATGACTTTTACGTGGAAAAAAAAAACATTCTTGAATTTCTGATTTGGGGAAAAAGAAAAATGAGGAATTTGTGTTGATCATTTTCTGATGTGTTTGTGTTAAATTCCTGGATCAGTCAACCCACAAAATCAAAAATATGTCCCACAAATAATAATGATTTTACAGTATATACCATTGGTTCCAATTATACATATCACTGTGATCATTCCTGGGGTTAGTTTAAATCTATTTATTTTAGTTTGATTGCATCAAAAGCCTAAGGCTTATTTGAAACGCTCTCGAGTTTGTTCCTAGGACTAGAACCAGTACTTGGTGTCTTTTGGGAAAGAACGCTCACACTGTGGGGATTGAACCCGTGACCTCTGGATTGCTAGGCTGACACCATATCCACTACACGACCTTCTAGATCTTCCTGGGGTTACATACCAGTTATAGATACATTCGGTCCTGTAAAGGGAGCATTGGTGTTCCCTGGAGGTCCAGGGGGTCCCCCGGGGCCGCGGTCACCTTTGTCACCCTTCTCAGGTTTGTACGACAGTCCCATGACACCCTTGGCGCCTGGGCGGCCTTTCTCTCCTCTATCACCCTAAAACGGCACGCACTTTGTAAGAGCGAAGCAGAGCTGTATTATTTATGGTACTGCAATTGAAGTATTACTGTATAACATACAAATATGGCCCAAGTTGAAACAGCTTAAAGTTGTAACCAGTTATACCTACACTGCCGTAATTACTCTAAGTTTTCGGACACTCTAAATTTTCAGACACCCTCGTTTTTAACAAAAATAATAATTTTTTCGTGACTCTAAATTTTTGGAAATACAGGTTTCGTCCATAATTTATGACTCTTAATTTTCGGACATGTTTTTTTATAATGCTATTTTACCAGAATTCTGCTCCGTTTTGCATATCTGGTGACACTTCGATCATACATTTTTACAACCGGATTAAGGTCATAAAACCTGGCAGATGAATGCCTGAAGGCATTATGGACTACTACATTTGCGTTATTGGGCAAATAATCATTACACCGGTAATAAACAATGGTTTCACACAACGGCTATAAAGTGAAACTTATATAAAAGTAATTTATACTATACGGAGTGGTATTTTACAAGCACGTGCTGTTATTCATTGAAACAATTGACAGTACACACATTGTACACCAGTATCCGATCATCAATACAATATTTTAAGAGTGTCTCTAAATTTTCGGAAACCTGTTTTTTTTAATGTAAATATTCGGACACGAAAAAATGATATTATTTTAATTCCCAAAACTTAGAGTTATTACAGTAATTACAAGAACTAATACAGTAGAAAATAAATGACCTATTGCATCGTCACCCTATGCAATAGATCAATATCTGCAATGCAATATAAAAGCACTTACACGGATTTCTGGAAATAAGGTTAGAATGCATACCTTAAAGCCAGGAACCCCTGGCTCCCCAGGTCGGCCTGGGTCCCCGTCAATACCATTACGACCCTGAAAAAAAAATTCACTAATGTCCATCATAACATAAAATATACATTTATATTATGAAATTATACAATGGAAAACTTCTTTCGAACAACTTAAGTTAGGATAACCTTTTAATGGTTAGTATATATATACAGCAGCCAATTGTATAAATATGGATAACTTTAGCAAATCCAAAAGATAACATTTGGTTAAATTTAATAAAATAAAGATAACCGAAGTCAAATACCTTGGCTAAATCTTATCCAAAACTTAACCGAAACATGCACCTGTTTGGATATCTTTTTTTATACAATCGCTTACCCAAAAAGATATCCTAAAAGTGAAGATAACCAAAAGTTATCTGCTGGATAAGAGTTATCGAGATTTATACAAGTGGCTACTGGAGCCCAGAAAGAATCACAGTCTTGACTAAACGATAATTAATATCGTAAAATTAAAATACAATTAAAGAATTATTCAAAACATGTGACAATGGACCTGAACTAAAACTGCTTCATACCGGTCCTCCTGGGATCCCTTCCATTCCTGGCTCTCCCTTGCCCCCTTTGATCCCTTCTCCAGCCTGGGCAGGCTCTCCCTTCTGTCCCTTAAATCCATCACGCCCGGATGAACCATCAAACCCACGAGCTCCGGGCAATCCGGGATTTCCGGGCTCACCCTGTGTACAGACAACAACTTATAATTTAGTATAAAACTAAAAATAGCACTATTGACACCATGCATCATACAGTTGAAGATTTGGTATAATTGTTTTTTCTTTTTAAGGCAAACCTAAAACTTCCTATTGCTCAAAAAGTAGACTTTCACGTTATTTTACTTGTTTAACTTAGAAAAAGGGTGCACAACTGTTCAATTTTCAGTTACAATACCGACTATTAGCCAAACGTCACCATACTATACCACTTTGTATGACTGCCACGAATAAAAAGTTTGTTTATTGTTTCCTTGTCTGGCTGGAAGGTTTTGAAACATCATGGAGACATTAAACAAAGAGTCCTATGGGTATTGCTTATTTAGAAACTGATCTCCACCAAAGAAACTGGTTTCCAGCATTTGAGACCAGCGAGGGATTAACATGAAATACAAGAACTGGTTTCCAGCATTTCAGTTTTTTTATCGTTAACACAGCTGGGAAGCAGCTTCTTAAGATTTCTGAAAATTAAAAAATCACATTTTAAATTGGCCTAACAATTCAATATGAACTTAAACCGACAAATCTGCAGATAGATAATAAAGGAAGTCCTTTTTTATTCTCTGTGCAGTGTGCGTTTCAGTACTTCCATTAATGTATCCTTTATAATTTCCTGTTATTTCTATCAATTACCAGACGTGAACAAAACAAAAACTGTTACATATTTTGAGATCCGGTAATGTATTATAAACACAAATGTTTAAATTTTGCCACACCCTGCATTAAGTCTATCATCTAAAAGCATTCAGAATAAATCCTCAACTTGATGTATAAAAAAACGCTTCCCAGCTTCCCAAAGTCTGTTCTTCTGTTTTCTTCATAAATTAGTTATACCTTTTAAACAGACTTTAGGGTAACAAACAGGTGTTTTGCTTATAAATTTGCGGCTACAAAAATGGATGAATGGACTTCGGAAATGTTTAGTGTTGAATCAAACACAATTTACGACTTGAGCAAAAACTAAATCCAACAGCGTCGGAAACTCAGAAACCTATACATGTACAAAGCAAGCAAGATCTTGGATTTATCGGAAGTTTCACCCAGTTGCTGAGTGATGATTACTAAACAGAATTTTAACCAGGCACTTCCTCATCAGGTTGTTTTGTCTAGCTGGGGTATATATCTCAAGAATGTGGTGGAGTCAGCGTAATTCTGAGATTCTTCGTGTCTTTGCAAGCAGAATTCGGCTCCATGAAAATGCCTGATTTTGTGGTCAGTTTTGTGTTGCACAAAATCTCTGGATTTCATATGTCAAAACATGACATTGCATTATTATGTTTCTTCAGAATAAAAATTCAGTTAATTGGTGTGTGTTATTTCTTTATTTTGATATAGATCCAGCAAATTTAATAACTATTTGCAAAATAAGTTTGACATTGAAAGGGTGGAAATCCGCTGAAGGGAGGAGAAATCACACCCCTCCCCTGATTGTAACTTAAACAATGCTCATGACAATTGTAACAAGAAATATCTTTAAAAAAGATATACGGCGTTAAGTTTGGTTGGAGTTGGTGAAAGGTAAAGAGTTTAAAGAATGAAATCAAAGATAGCATATGTCTTTTTCTGTGCAGTTCTTAGCTGCATTTCACGCAGTACGGGATATTTACGCGTAGTTTTCGCGGTTTATTTTACATGATTACATACTGCTGATCATATATCTATAGATACAAAAAATAAGAATGGAAGTGAAATTAAAACATGTTAGTCAACCGGCCACACGGAAAGTATCTGTACATATTTTTATTATTTATTCGCGCATTCTTCGGACAAACCTGTTTAGTGGTTTGTCGGGCATTGCTATTTGATTCGATTATTAAAAGTATCGGGAATCATCTCGCTCATGCTCAATACATTGGTCAATATGGTGGAATAATTCTTGTTGAATTAATCAAACATAATATCTATCATGATTTTGATGGAAACACATTAAGAATCTTTTATTGAGATACCATAATTATATCGGCGAATATCTTCATTTAACATCTTGTCTAAATAAAATCCCAGTTCACCTAGTTCACGCGATACCGTCTATATTATATAACGATCCCTGTACTGACCACGCAAACTCACCCTGATACCTTGCGGCTTGTAATGCAATGCTTTAAAGTGAGGTCACAATTTCACGGCTTGAACGACGGCTTGTTTAAAACTCTATACTTTTACATGTTTAATGTTCAATTTCGAAAAAAATTAAGTATGGTTTGGCCAAAACTAATATCAGGATATCGAAAAACGATACTTTTAATGAACTTAAATATACTAGAACACAGACAGCAATATGGTAGTTATAACTAAATATGAGAACATAGCCTTTGAGTACAAACGCTCTTGCGCTGACAATCCTCTGGATATAAAGGGGCACACACAAACTGTATTGATGTCGAGAATTAAGTGTGAAACTGCTCCATCTCTCAAACCATATCATTAGAGATACAATTGTTTCATGCTGAATACGCAGTTAACATCGTTGCTAAACGAACTGTAGTATCCCTTTTCATACCCAATACTTTCCAAAAATACAAAGTCGATGGAATAACATATTAATGTTTATGTGAAATCTGTTAGTAGATTGCACGTTTTCTACTGCGAAAAGTTTCAGGCCCACCGGCGGGCAATTTTATATTCGAATTGATTGGTCGCTTACAAAGGTCAGGCTAAGGTGAAAAGCTAGTTACAGCTAACGCGGAAAAAGATAGCACACACTTTCATCATGAGTTTAAGGGTTTTTGCCAGGTCTGAGGTTGGAGTAATTTTTCATCTGGCCAGAATGCCCCAGTAATCAATTCCATTCACCACTGGCTAGACACACACTGAGAAGTTCACTGATAAGCCATGTGGCTTCTGACCCAGTGCCATGGCTCTACATCCCACTGGGTATTCACATATTAATACAAGAAAATGATTAAGAGTATACCTTGTGTTCTGTTCCAGGAAATAAGTGAGTATGGCATTTTGTTTATCTGTGCCCAAATATACCGTAGTGGTTACATGTGATATCTTGATCTTGATATAAGTATAAACAGCATAAACATCGAGGGATCATGGAATGTCATCTTTTACATATACTATTTCATGACGAGAATTGGAAGACAAAAGCGCCCATCCACAATCTGCATAACAAACATATGAGACACACACTGGGAAAACATGGCTTAATGCATTTGAGTTAAGTGTTGTCCCATATTCTCTTCTCTTTTCTGCCTAAACTGGATTTTCGCTATGAAGAGACCTCCTTTAAACGAAAATTACCATAAAAGCTGAAAGTGTCATTCTTGAGTAGCCTGTGCAGACTGCACATGCTTATCTGGGAAGACACTTTACGTACATACATTAACCCTTTGAGTGCTGGAACTGGATTTTGAAGGCCTTTGCAAACAGTTTGGATCCAGATGAGACGCCACAGAACGCGTCTCATCAGGATCCAAACTGTTTGTTATTCTGATAGTATTCTTTGAAAAAAAATCTGGATCCAAACTGTTTGTTATTCTGATAGTATTCTTTGAAAAAAAATTGAAGAAAATGCTAATTTTAGAAATTTAGCAGGCAACATTTTAGCAGACGACAAATTTCCCAGCATGCAAAGGGTTAAGCCTTTTTCCCAGAGTGCAGCTCATATATTTTATGCTGATTAGCCATTTTAGAGATGCCTAATAATTACTTACAAAATAAAAGAATTTATTCAACTTAACCTGGTTTCCAGTGGAGATACCTATTGATACACATTATATATAAAAGAGAAAATACATCTTAACCTGATTTCCACTGAAGATAGTAAGCTCGTAATAACCATAAGAGAGCAGGCTTGCTGGCCCAGCCAGATACCTATCAGCTCTCATGTACCATTTTGTAACATACAACAGCTACTGACTGGAGTGTAACCGCAGTGGGGGATCCAGATTGGAAACAACTGATTATCTCAGAGGCTGAATGAGTATATATTATACAAGTATGAGCGAGTGCCAAGCTGTTGTATATGATATAAATGTATTGAACCAGGTAAATCAGTTATGCACTCAACCTCTTGTACAAAATCTGCATCAATCTACCTAGTCCTAGCTGCCATGAATATATTTAGGTTTTTGCATTGAGTTAGTTTAACATGATGTTAACTGAATTTCTTTGCAATTCAAGATACGTCAGTTTTGAAACTACAAAGTACTGGTATTGCGGTTAGACAAAACATGGATTGCTCCAAACAAACAGACATTTGCATACATTAACAAAATATTTTGTATCTAACAATGTATGGCTGATAATTTAGTGCATAAACTGCAGTCCAATTCATCTGGAAAGCCATGGCCAATAGGACGGTTTGTTATACTGTTTTGGGAATGTGACATAAAGCCTTGAAATTGGTTATTTTATTGTAAATTTATTTTAATTTATATTGTTAAAAAAGTATCCTTTGTTTGAGTAAGGATGTTTTAATTATTTGCAATAAAACATACATAAAACAGAAAATCATAACATTATTACATGAGTAAATTGGATATTTCTATACATCTGAATGTCAAACAACAATTGGGAATTTTTGGGCATGATTTGGGAAAGCAAGATACTATTTGCAATTGGGAATATGACCAAAAAGGTAACGGCTATAAAATTGGCAAAAAAGCCCAGCAAATACGAACAAATGTTAGGGGAAGTATAGCAATCAAGCATGACACAAATGTTTGTACTAACTACCTAGATATTTCATAACTCTAAGTAAAAAGTTATGAATCAAATATCTTCATAAACTTATGACTTCAATGCGATATCAATGGCTTATTACCCAAATGACACAAACGTCTTCAAAGTATATCGTAATTAAAATGTCTTCAAAGTACATCATAAGCTTATGACTTTAGTCCAATCTCAATGGTTAATAACCCCTGATTAGTATGTACCTGAGTTCCATTGCAGCCATCAAGACCAGGAGCTCCACGGGGGCCAGTTGGGCCAGGCATACCCTACAACAACAACAACAACAACCATGATTATTGTGTGGAACAACATGGCCGAATGGGCCGGGCAGACCCTAAAACAATAAAAACAACAACCATCATTATTGTGTGAAACCTGTACAGCCTGATAGGAGAAATGTATCAGCAAAGGAATTATGCCTCTATAAATAGTTTTAGACCATGACATTATCTGTGGAATGTGAGCTATGTTTGTATGAGTTGGAATCCACACTGTAGAATCCTTGTACCAAATAAAATAGAAAATAAAACATAAAAAAACAAGGGCTGTTTGTAAAACATGCATGGCCCCCATATGGGCTGTCATTTGTAGTGGCAGCCATTGTGTGAATACATTTTTTGTCACTGTGGTGGTGGTGGTGGTGGTGGTGGTGGTGGAGGTGGTGGTGGTCGTGGTGGTGTGGTGGTGGTGGTGGTGTTGGTGTACGGAANCATACCCTACAACAACAACAACAACAACCATGATTATTGTGTGGAACAACATGGCCGAATGGGCCGGGCAGACCCTAAAACAATAAAAACAACAACCATGATTATTGTGTGAAACCTGTACAGCCTGATAGGAGAAATGTATCAGCAAAGGAATTATGCCTCTATAAATAGTTTAAGTCCATGACATAATCTGTGGAATGTGAGCTATGTTTGTATGAGTTGGAATCCACACTGTAGAATCCTTGTACCAAATAAAATAGAAAATAAAACATAAAAAAAAAAAATTTACTGAGAAAAACAATTGCAATTCTCATATTCATCAGAGTTCTCTATGAATATATTCCAACGTACAATGACAGATGAAAATTACACAACAAATGTTTAATAAACAGTTTTCATTGAATACGTATTCTATCAATGACAAATACCACAACTTATCAATCATTTTACAAAAAACACCAGAAATTTAGATAATTTACAAAGAATTTGCAATAAATGCTTTAAAAATTCTTTGCTTTGATTAACTATGAAAATAAAAAAATCCAAAAAATGATACACATTCCCATATCCTCTTTGCACAGTGTTATACATTTTTCAGGCCAAATAGACAATGGTCAAAACAGAAAGAAATCAAGGTTAAGAGTTTTCCAAGAACCTGATTTCAGGCATGAAAATGCACTTAACCCTTTGCATGCTGGGATATTTGTGTCTGCTAAAATGTACGTGGTCTGCTGAATTTCTAAAATTAGCATTTTCTTCATTTTTTTTCGAAAGAATACTATCAGAATAGCAAACAGTTTGGATCCTGATGAGACACCACATTTTGTGGCATCTCATCTGGATCCAAACTGTTTGCAAAGGCCTTTAAAATTTGGTTGCGGCACTAAAATGGTTAAGAAGTTACTGGTTAAGGTACATGGGCAGACAAACATGTGTTATTTCTGTAATTTTGGCACCTGAAGATCAAAATAATGGAATACTCCTCTTAAAGAACTTATATTTTATCCAATAAAAAAATGATGATAACATATATTTTCTTTACTTGCAAAACAAAAGTTGTCACATATAGCACTTGCTATATTCACCCATATAATAAACTACTATATTTAAGTTAGTACTATATGAAACATTTTTTAAAAGTATATTAATCATGGTAAAATTGTTTGGCCATAGTTGAAATTTGAAGCTATTTTTCGACTCGTAACGAAAATACCACCATTTGATTAGGCAGATATAAAGTGCGCTTCATTATAAGAGGTACATGTCTAGCAGAATGTTTGCACTGTTTTGCTTCAAAATCCCGGAAACCACTTCCTGTGCTACAATACTACTCAGTGTACATTAAACTGCAAACACGGGCCAAGGAAGTGCCAGAATCCAGGAATTGCATGACATAAGCCTCTGCCATAAAGCATCCACACATTTTTATGCACAGTGATATACAGTGGTTAGTCATCTTCTGAGATTGACTTAAGATTTATATTAATCATACCTGTCTAACAGGAAACACAGTAAGATTGTTGGGTACATGTATGAGCAACATTTCTATAGTATATAACAAATTCTTTGAGTTCAGTTTCTAGGTTGAAAGGAAGACCACACTTTCTCACTCGGACTTAATTAAATTAAATTGCTTTGATGGTGAGCACTTTTGAAAAAGAATGTTAAAATTCTTGAATTTGCTGTCATACACAGTCTGCCTACTGATATAAACTTTTATGCTAAATGGTTCCAATTGGGTTATATTTTGGAAATCTTGAAATCTATTTGCTGGCTTTGCTTTTTTAATTATAAGCCGCTGAAGTTTTCTTCTCAAAACTACTTTCTTGTGGATTGTTTGATTCATACTATTAGGTTTTTTTATATTCTGAAATGAACATCTTTGTGCTGCCTGCATATTTGTTTTCTATCAATAATGAGAGCACATGCCTCGTGCATTCCGTTTACAAGTAACAATGTGGTGGTTCAGGCACATGGGTTATGCCTGTGCCAAATATTTGCACTGTTAGTCAATAGGGCATCAACATGACTGTTTATATTCATAGCAAGGGTATTTTTTGTTGCTGTTCAACAACCGCAAAAAAAGCCTTTAGTCATAAAATCCACAGAAAAAAGCATCTGAAAAAAATGTTGCCAGCTCATTATCTCAAAGACAACTTATAATGAGATGACAAAAGAGTCATATAGGAGGTAGTGGTAGGTTACATTACAGCTAACTGAGAACAATGGTGGTTAGTAATGAACTTTGGTCTTCCAATCAGCGCTTGTCTAGGAGGAATGCTATCTGGTCTTGTTATACAAACCACAAGACCAGGAATGAAATTAATGTCTATGTTGGCCAGGGCGGCCAAGACGCACTAAGTAACATCAAGACTGGGGCAACACCTCAGAACTGACATTAGTTTATGACCTTATACATGATATATTTGTAAGAAATGTGTAGATTTACAGAAACACAAACTGATACTTACAGGAATACCGCTGATACCTGGGAATCCTGGCATACCCATCTTGCCCTGGAACAAGAATACATTGCAGTTAGATTACATTTTCTAATCTTTATATACAACAATTCAGTAATTCTAAGAATATATTACATTCTTTGTTTTACTGAGTCTTCAAAGTAAAAAAGGTGAACAAACAATAATCGGAATGTTATACCGATAAGGGCTATACTCAAAATTCCTACAAAGCAATTTCTTACCGCAATACACCATACTTTTAGTACAAGTAGCAAAAAATAGTAATATAAAAGCACTAGTTAATTTATTGGTCTTTTTAATTTAAAACAAACTCCAGAGTAACAGAGTCTAAAATATGTACAATGCGGCTCTCAGGGGCAAAAATCTAGACAAATAAATGTGGGAGTGCAACTATGTTCTAACGTAAATTATACAATCATGCAGAAAAATATATAGTGGAGAAAAATATTTCTATAGAGGTTTCTGAATATTTTGTGTTCCTCACTTGCACATACTAAGTTGTTCATTTTTTTTCAGAACAAAACACATAGGGAATGTAATCAACAAGTACAAAATTCAGGAACAATACATAGGTATTAGGCTATAGCAAAGGTGGAAATGACAACCAGACATTTTCCACATGTTCAACAGGAAATAGCAGTTTACTCAGCCATAAAAATTTGCTGAGCCTCATTTCCTTGAAACTGGTTCAATTGCATCCATATGTGCAAACAGAATGTTCCCCAAGAATCAAGAAAGATTTCAGATGATCTTCATACCTACATTTGGTGCAAATGCATCTACACTGGATGAGATGACAACTACACAGGACATATTTTTTATGCAATTACACTTGAATCATGTAAATGTAACAAACTTGATGTAAATGTAACTTACTTAATTGACTTACTTGATGTAAATATAACTAACTTGATGTAAATGTTACTAACTGAATGAACTAACTTGATGTTAATGTAACTAACTTTAACTTGATGTAAATGTAACTTACTTAATGTAACTAACTTGATGTAAATGTAACTAACTCGATGTAAATGTAACTAACTTGATGTAAATGTAACTAACTTGATGTAAATGTAACTTATGTAACTAACTTGATGTAAATGTAACTAACTTGATGTAAATGTAACTAACTTGATGTAAATGTAACTAACTTGATGTAAATGTAACTAACTTGATGTAAATGTAACTAACTTGATGTAAATGTAACTAACTTGATGTAAATGTAACTAACTTGATGTAAATGTAACTAACTTGATGTAAATGTAACTAACTTGATGTAAATGTAACTAACTTGATGTAAATGTAACTAACTTGATGTAAATGTAACTAACTTGATGTAAATGTAACTAACTTGATGTAAATGTAACTAACTTGATGTAAATGTAACTAACTTGATGTAAATGTAACTAACTTGATGTAAATGTAACTAACTTGATGTAAATGTAACTAACTTGATGTAAATGTAACTAACTTGATGTAAATGTAACTAACTTGATGTAAATGTAACTAACTTGATGTAAATGTAACTAACTTGATGTAAATGTAACTAACTTGATGTAAATGTAACTAACTTGATGTAAATGTAACTAACTTGATGTAAATGTAACTAACTTGATGTAAATGTAACTAACTTGATGTAAATGTAACTAACTTAATGTAACTAACTTGATGTAAATGTAACTAACTTGATGTAAATGTAACTAACTTGATTTAAATGTAACTAACTTGATGTAAATGTAACTAACTTGATGTAAATGTAACTAACTTAATGTAACTAACTTGATGTAAATGTAACTAACTTGATGCAAATGCAACCAAGATTTATTTACACAAAGATCTATAATACATTGTATATTAGATCTTTGATTTACATGAACCAACTACCTGTATATGCCTCTAGTCTCAAAATAAATGTAATATCATTGATGTCACTTTTGTTAAGGAACGGCTTATTAATGAACTGACAGAAATGAAACTATTAATGTTAAAAACAATTGAAGCAAAAACAACTACACTTGATGTAAATACAACTACACTTGATGGAAATACAACCACACTTGATGGAAATACAACCACACTTGATGGAAACACAACCACACTTAATGAAAATACAAATACACTTAATGGAAATGCAGCCACTCTTGATAAAAAAAAACTAATCGTAGGGTACATGTAAATACATCTACACTTGATGGAAATGAAAATACACTTGGTGGAAATACAACTACACTAAGTGTAAATACAACTATACTGGATGGATATGCAATGTCACTTGATGGAAAAACCACTACACTTGAAAGAAATACATTCACATTTGATTTAAAAAACTAATTTTAGTACATTTAATAGAAATTACAACTAATGGAAATACAACTAATGGAAATACTACTACACTTGATGGAAATACATTCATATTTGATTTTAAAACGAGTACATTTAATGCAAATTACACCTAACGGAAATACAACTACACTTGATGGAATTACAACTACACTTGATGAAAATTCAACCACACTTGATACAATTACAAATACACTTGATGGAAATACAACAACATTTGATGTAAATGCAACTCAATTGATGGAAAAGAAACCACTGGATAGACATACAAACACACTCAATGTAAATACAACTACACTCTATGATTATTCAACCACACTTGATGTAAATACAACTACACTTGATGGAAAAACAACTACACTTGGTGTAAATGCAACTTCATTCCATGTAAATACAACTACACTTGAGGAAAATACAACTACAGTTGATGAAAGTACAACTACACTTGATAGAAAAACAACTACACTTGATTGAAATACAACTAACCTTGATGTAAATGCAACAACATTTGATGGAAATACAACTACACTTAGTGGAAGTACAACTACACTTGATGTAAATACAACTACACTCGATGAAAATGCAACCACATTTGATTTTAAAGCTAGTACATTTAATGGAAATTACACCTAGACTTGAAGAAAATACAACTACACTTGATGGAAACACAATTACACTTGATGAAAATACAACTACATGTACACTTGATGGAAATACAACTACACACTTGATTTAAAGCTAGTACATTTAATGGAAATTACACCTACACTTGATGGAGATACAATTACACTTAATGGAAATACTACTACACACTTGATTTAAAGCTAGTACATTTTATGGAAATTACACCTACACTTGATGATGATACAACTACACTTGATGCAAATACAACTACACTTGATGGAGTTTCAATTACACTTAATGAAAAAACTACTACACACTTTATTTAAAGCTAGTACATTTTATGGAAATTACACATACACTTGATGGAGATACAACTACACTTGATGCAAATACAACTACACTTGATTGAGATACAACTACACTTGATGCAAATACAACTACACTTGATGCAAATACAACTACACGTGATGCAAACACAACTACACTTGATGGAGATTCAACTACATGTGATGCAAAAACA
Source organism: Dreissena rostriformis (assembly GCA_007657795.1). Classification (NCBI taxonomy): domain Eukaryota; kingdom Metazoa; phylum Mollusca; class Bivalvia; order Myida; family Dreissenidae; genus Dreissena; species Dreissena rostriformis. The sequence continues at coordinate 52,865 of VMBQ01002168.1, forward strand.
ACTATACTTGATGGAGATACAACTACACAAGATGATGATACAACTACCCTTGATGCAAATACAACTACACTTGATAGAGATACAATAACACTTGATAGACATACAACTAAGCTTGCTGGAAATACAAGTGCACTTGAAAGAAACACAACTACACTTGATAGAAAGCAACATAACTCTAAGGAAAATAAAACCTCAAGATGAAATAACAATTAAATGGGATGGAAATGTGACCATATTTGATGGAAATGCAACCTCATTTACCAAAATACAACCACACTTAATGGAAATGCAACTTAATTTGATGGAAGTCACATAGTGCAACTAGACTTAATGGAAATGCAACTAAATTTGATGGAAGTCACACAGTGCAACTAGAGTTAATGGAAATGCAACTAAATTTGATGGAAGTCACATAGTGCAACTAGACTTAATGGAAATGCAGCAACTCTTCATAGAAATTTTACTTTGCCTTACAAGTAATGCAACCATGCTTGATTTAAAGAAATTCCATTCAATTGAAATACAACCACACTAAAACTTAATATAACCACAATTGATTTGAGTGCAACATTGTAGATGGAAATGTTTCACCTAAATCACAGTACATTACCCCACCCACCCCTTGCCAAAATGGAGGACCACCCTCTTACTTGCGTTCAACAAGGTTAATTACCAATAATAAGAAACACTACTGACATCATGTCTGCTGTGGAATACCAGGTCAGAATGATATACAGACATCTCAGGCCAACTCTCTGGGTATTTTTTTAGAGATTTATATTCATAAATTGTTCATCAAGAGATACCATGAATATACACAGCTCAGAATAACATAATTTGGCTACATAAAATCTTTACACAGCTCTTTTTTTATTTTTGTTTTATGTCATTAGACTCCAGATTGCTTCAGATCACACAATTGACCATAATTATATAATTAATATTTAAATACAGGTATAAAACATAGTAATCAAAGTACAAAATCAATCCTGACAATTCAGTCATACATTAACAGATGACTTTGTTTGAGAAGTGATCCTTTTTTCCTAGATACATGTAGTTTAAACCTATTTATTAAAACTATAGTATCTTCATAACACCCAACACTCTATGGCTGAGACATTTAGATTTTTCTTTTTCAATGTTCTACAGACCAACCAATCATTTTATTTACTTGGCTTACTTGGGGATTTTATGTATGATATACAGTTTTGTTAGCCATTCATAAAGAGCGGATAACAAATAATTATTTATGTTTTACAAATTAATAAATTAATCTGACCCTTGAGAAGACATTTTGTTTTCAAAACCATCACAAGGTTAACTTGGTACAACGGCTATTACATAAAATAAAAAAACAATCCATCAAGTTGACACAGCAAATTAACAAATTGCAGCATTAAAAAATATCAAAACACATTTTGCTGCCTTTTGTAAAGTCGTAAGTATGACTTTTTTTTATTAATGACATCTTTATGCAAAAACATGTGGGTGCAAACATTTGAAATCCCAGACAATAAAGCCCATATTGTACATACAATAAACCGCACATATTTTCTGCATTCCAATGAACAAACAATGTTAAGTTGTTCGTGGTCAAGATGCTTTTGAATTGACTTTCACCAAAAATATTATGTAGGGGGAGGAAGTACATAGATGGGGGAGGAACAATTGTGCATATTGTGTGACAATTGGGAAAAAAATCTTTGTCAAGTACTGGTACACATAAGATGTTTAAACTAAAAAGGAATTATCATAACATGAATACTGAACCAAAATTGAAACATTCAAAACATTCCTTTAAGTAACTCAACTATAACCATTAATGAATGAATTTAACCTTTAATAGCATCACAATAATGGTGTGAACAAACATATTCAATTCCCTAGCAAGTTAATTTAAAATGTATTTACTTTTAAAATGTTTTCTTTTCATATGAATATTGAGAAGTTAAGAATACAGCTTATTTTCTCATTCAAAGTCATCTCAACTATTTTCTAAACTACAAAAATGCTGCTTCATTTCTATTTTTTCTTTGGAAACATTTAATGTTGCCAAATCTTCAAAAATCATGTTTATTATTTACTGTAACCTATTTCTGGAGATTAATTATAGAGCATTCAAAATATTTTGGCTCCTGCTTAGTTGTTATCAAGATAATCTCCAAACTATGATACTTTTAAGTGCCTCACTGGCAGCGCTTTGGAGTAAACTGTTTTTAAACAACCTCAATTTATCATGTGCTATGCATTCATTTAATGGTATTAACATCCTCTATGTCTAGACGCAGGAAAGACTTCAGCAGAATACGAGAATTAATAAATAGCATAAGTATGGAATTCTTCATACTCTTTCTGCACACTCAGAAAATCCAAATTGTGGATGTTTTATAACCAAGAAATTATTGTTCAGTTTAGTTTTCCAAGCAAAACTTAATGTTTAAACAATTTGAAAACTCACTTATTTAACAGATTACCATTGTATGACAGTTTTTATAACAATCAACTATCCCTAAATTGTTGGTGATTAACACATAAACTTGCAGAATACATTCATGTGTAAGCCTCCAAAATTCAACTATTGTTTCATCTTGTTGCATCTCATTATGACTCCACTTCTAAAGTATATTGTTAACATTTACATTTCCATTTAACTTTCATAAGAACAGATAAATGTTTGTTTTATAAAAACAGCAAAATGCAGAAGGTTTGCAAGGTAAATGTTTTCCGCAAGACATTTATATAGACATTCTCTTTGGAAACAGTTTTTCACTTGCTATTCATACTAGGAATGTTAAGAAAACTTTTTGTGTTATTCTTAACCCTGATCAGAAGCGATGTTAATATGGCAATATGCAACCAGCATAAAACCAGAGCAGCTTGCGAGTAACAAGTAACTAGCAGTCTGTTCGGGTTTTATGCTGTTTGCTTCTCATCAAACTTGAATCTAGTAAAGAAAATTTAAGCACACATTGTCAGCATATTTTTTAATAATGTCCATCACTGTTGCAACTTACGCGATCTCCCTTGGGTCCCAAAATGCCTGGTGCCCCGGATTCTCCTTTCCCTCCTTTGGGTCCAATCAGCCCCTCAGGCCCCTCGAAGCCCGTGTTACCCTGAGGACCTTGTGGGCCAGGGGAACCTGGTATACCCTGCAGAGTAAAAACGTCTCGTGAATGAGCATATATTTTACCTCTTACAGATTACTTGTTTTCCATTGGCTATTAGGAAGGTCACATGATGACCATGTATACAGATTACTTGTTTTTCATTGGCTAAGGCTGGTCACATAATGACCACGTATACAGATTACTTGTTTTTCATTAGCTAACGCATGTTACATGATGACCATGTATACAGATTACTTGTTTTTCATTGGCTAAGGTATGTCACATGATGACCGTGTGTACAGATTACTTATTTTTCATTGGCTAAGGTAGGTCACATGATGACCATGTATACAGATTACCTGTTTTTCCTTGGCTAAGGTAGGTCACATGATGACCGTGTATACAGATTACTTATTTTTCATTGGCTAACGCAGGTCACATGATAACCGTGAATATAGATTTCTTGTTTTTCATTGGCTAAGGCATGTCACCGGATGACCGTGTATATATGTGTGTGCATTATCACATGGATGGGTGTGCATTATCACATGTATGGATGTTCATTATCACATGTATAGATGTGCATTATCACATGTATGGATGTGCATTATCACATGTATGGATGTGCATTATCACATGTATGGATGTGCATTATCACATGTATGGATGTGCATTATCACATGTATGGATGTGCATTATCACATGTATGGATGTGCATTATCACATGTATGGATGTGCATTATCACATGTATGGATGTGCATTATTACATGCATGGATGTGCATAATCACATGTATGGATGTCCATTATCAAATGTATGGATGTGCATTATTACAAGTATGGATGTGCATTATCACATGTATGGATGTGCATTATTACAAGTATGGATGTGATTTATCACATTTATGATGTGCATTATAACAAGTATGGATGTAAATTATGACATTTATGGATGTGCATTATCACAAGTGCGGGTGTGCATTATCACATGTTTGGGTGTGCATTATCACATGTTTTGGTGTGCATTATCACATGTATGGTTGTTCCTTATCACATGTTTGGGTGTACATTATCACATGTTTTGGTGTGCATTATCACATGTATGGTTGTTCATTATCACATGTTTGAATGTTTATTATCACAAGTATATGTGAGCATTATCACATATCTGAGTGTACACCATCACATGTTTGGGCATAAATCATCACATGGTTGTCTTACATACATGGGTATAATTGAAGCTGCAATTTCTGTTTTCATGTACATATACAAGAATTTCAATGCATTTTATATAACATAAAATCTATGTGAACTTAAAATTAGGGGAGTTCTTCAATTCTTTGCTATAATAAATATGTTCATTCCATTTCCCATATTCACAAAGCTTATTAGGGAATTAACCTTTGGAAGGAAATTCCTTAAAGTAATATAAATCATCCAATTAAGTCTTTGAGTACTACGCAGTGGGGTCTTTTTACATTAAAATGCAAGTAATTATTGCTAAAATAGTAAATCATCTATCATAATGTAAGCAGAAAATATTGAATTTCCATAAACAATTTTATCCTTTGTTTTCACTGAGGTTCAAGTGAAGATTTCCCTTAGGGGCTTTGCCAATTATACCGATCCCTTACCACATAGGAATGACAGAGTGACTTACTCTGGATCCCTTTTCGCCGACGCATCTGCATCCGTTACTCGTTGTGCATCCCCCGCATTCTGGTTGAGAACCATTCAATTGCTGAAAAAGATGTAATAATTATTAGTAAATACATATAATAACATGGCTCAAGATTGATTGTAATGTTATTAAGGCTGTTCATGTTTCAGTTGTCTTTCCAGCGAGCAATGTGAGGAGCATCAGACAGACATGCTATTGATACACATGAATACAAAAGGCGTTATGGAAAATAATGGCTATAAGAACATTGCCACAAAGACTGAAGTGGAAATTGTGATGCTTTTAAAATGCATATGTTTCTTGTTGCATATGAGGCATTTATTGAGGATTGTGTTCAAAATACAGATGGCAAAGTCTGGTATGATAAATTTAATCTCACAGTACTTACTGAACCAGGTTTCGAAATTGAATCTTAATTGTGCAACTCGTAAAATGCAGTTTTCTGCCTAAAACCAAAAAAATGGACGGTTAATATCGTTGCGTCTCAATAGTTGTTTCCCTGTAAGCCCAAAAGCAATTCCAAGAACATTCTGCCTACGCAGCAGTTTATCATGATGAATTCTTCAAAGAAGCACTTGAGATTGTTTATTTTGTGTTTATTTTGCAGTGGCTGTTGCTACCAGGCAGGTGCAGAATTGTTAATCATTGAAAAAAACATCAAACTGAAAGCTGCATAAAATTAAATGTGCTTCATGCTTAAGAAAAAAGATATTCTTCTATATGAATTGTCGTGGGAATATTTTAATGAACACATTAGATGAAAACAATATGAGATGTTGGGAGATATTTTAGATAAGAAAAGTGACTTTTTAGGAGCAATGTTCTTTCAAAGTTCTTGTTATAATTGAGTACAAAAACTACAATGTTTGTCCAATGCAGGAACGTTATACAATCATGATTTCTTGTTTTTTTTCCTGCTGCAGAAAACCTTGCAACAGTGAACCTAAATAAATACTTGTTTGAGTTTGTAAAGTAATAATAAGATACCATATCCAGATTCTATTACTAATATGTTTAAACTGTGATGCATTATGCAGAAATTACTTGCTTGTCAAGTTTGCTTCATCATGCATTTCAGCGCATGCATTTTACTAAATAATTTCTTGGATTTTCCAAAACTAGTTTCACAAAATAAGGCTCTTTTCATGATTGTTTGCAGAATAAAGCTCAGTATAGAAAAAAAGTTGTGGGTCTCTGGTAGGATCCAGTGTACCAAATTCTAAACCTGTCATTGTTTATTCAACACAATCCAGAGCTGAGACTGTTGAAAGGTGCCTAAATGATAGCAGGAAATCAGAAGCACCCTTTAAAACAGATGAGGAAGATATAATCTCTATCCTGACCTAACCTTATTAACCAATTTGTACATCCTGATAGAGACTGGCAGGGTATTTCTTGAATAAACAATGGGTGATGAGATGGGCTCATTGAAAACCTGGATTAGAGAGATATCATGAGTAAGCTTATGGTTTTTGTAGTATACACAATTGGGCAGACATTGAATATATCCAATTAATGGTTTAAACATTTTAATGGAATGAAATATGTTCATATTCTGTTGATAATTGGTCAAGTTCACTTTTCATTATTATTACTTCATTAACCCTTTGAGCGCGGGAACCGAATTTTGAAGGCCTTTGCAAACAGTTTGGATCCAGATGAGACGCCACAGAACGTGGCGTCTCATCAGGATCCAAACTGTTTGCTATTCTGATAGTATTCTTTGAAAAAAAATCAAAGAAAATGCTAATTTTAGAAGTTCAGCAGACGACATTTTAGCAGACGACAAAATATCCCAGCATGCAAAGGGTTAATACTGGGCCAAGTGTAAGGCTCAGCTTACTAAAAAATTTCAACTGTTTCAAATATTATTTGCTTTGATTATCCCAAAGTGGTTTGCCCAGTTTTGATCCTATTGAAAAGTGTTGGCTGTATTTTACATATAGTACTGTGTTTTATATCCCTTCAAAAATGGACCAAGTTGTTTAAGACATAATGGACCAAGTTGTATGAAAATATAGTCCTTAGTGTCATATTAAAGACCAAGTTGTAGAAGCAATTTTTCCCTTGCCTCAAATAAAAAGACATTGTTTTATAAGCAATTACTGGTAAAGCCCCTTGCATCAAATAAAAGACCATGTTTATAAGCAGTAAGTCCCTTGCCTCAAATAAAAGACAAAGTTGTATGAGCAATAAGTCCCTTGCCGCAAATAAAAAGACCTTGCTGTTCAAGCAATAAGTCCCTTGCCTCAAATAAAAGACAAAGTTGTATAAGCAGTGTGTAAGGTACCCAGTTTCCTTTTGCTTTATAATATCATTAACTTAACACCCTAAAGAAATAAAGTGCTATCTTTTGATATATGTTAATCACAAACACATGACTCACAGTGCACTATACACACTGAATAAAGCTGGTTTATATACAAATGTACTACAAAAAGAACAAATTAATAATTTGGAACAGGAAAAATAGACCTTTGGAATTGCTTTCTTCATTTCCCTTGATTACTTTTCCATTACCCAAGATAATCTAAGACCTTGAGTAATATAATTTCATAACGTATGTGAAACTCATCTAAGATAATTATTGCAAGGTTGTCTAATGGAATTAATGAAGATATGGAGATGGGAAGTGGTCCAAATGGTTTATCACTCATCACACTATGCAAATGAGTGACTCAATACAAAACTTCCAGAAATTACCCCACCCAGGGGTTTTGTGTGCCTGATGTTGTTTACAACTGTGCTGAAAGACTTTTTTCCCAAATGTGTCATCACACAAAGGTAGACAAAAATGAGTTTTGTGCTGCAGCAAGTTGTGAATTATAAACCCATGCCAACCAGATTTTAAGTTACAAGAAACATACATTTTCAGCTGCCAATAAAGGCTCTCGTTCTCTTTTCGCAAACTTATTTTGGTCTTTTTCACAAACTTCTTTCGGTTTTTTTCACACAATTTGGACAAAAAGTGTATGTACCTTTTAACGTATGACAATATTAGGCTTTCATAATAGATTTTGTTGGATTTTGTAATAATGTATCTTTTTTTGGATCACTCAAATATATGCATTCCACCACTCAGATATCTGAAAAATTAATAGCTGAAAATGCTGATTTGGCGATACCTCAAACTCGTATCATCAGTTTCCAGCACTGAAAAGATGCTTAGAATATTTTCTCATGCTTGGGGTCAACAAACTTGCAAGTATGATATTAGGCCATAGCTAAGCACTGGTTTTCTCATTATTATCATTTAATTACATAGGCCAGGTAGTGAGGTACACTGTTCCGCTAGATCATGTGTAATAAAACTCTCTGTAAGAATGAGTATATTGCTTCTCATGAAACATTACATTGTTTGATATGTTCAAGCAGGTAAGAAATGATTTAAGAAATCACTGGCCAGAACTTCTTTGAGTGAAAATCTCATTTACAAGGGATAACTTTTTGTCTTTGTCTATAGAAAACAAGTTGCAGGTCCTGGTAGAATCCAGTGTACCGAATTCTAAACCATTCATTGTTTATTCAACACAGTCCAGAGCTGAGACTGTTGAAAGGTGTCTGAATGATAGCAGGAAACCAGAAGCATGCTTTAACACAGATGAGGAAGATTTATCTCTATCCTGACCTAACCTTATTAACCAGACAATCATTCAAGCCTTTTTACATCCCTGATAGAAACTGGTAAGGTAGTTCTTACATAAACAATTGGGGATGAGATGATCTCATTGAAAAGCTGGATGAAAGAGATGTCATGAGTAAGCATGTGGTTTCTGCAGTTTACACAATTTTGAAGACGTTGAATAAATGCAATTAATGGGTAAAGAAATTTAAATAGAATGAAATGTTCATATTATGTTGAGAATATGTAAGTTTCTTGATTTAAATAAAAAAGACCAAGTTATTTAAGCTGTGATTCACTTGCCTAAAGAAAAAGACCAAGTTGTATAAGTGTCACAGAGTTATAAATATTATTTTATTATTATTTGATTTTGATTGAGTGCATTATAAATAATTTCAATCTCTTTAAAACTGTAACTATGATATTGTATGAATTTATAATGCACTCAATCAAAATCAAATAATAATAAAATAATATTTATAACTCTGTGACACAGTATGATTGATGGATGAGAGATAGAGATGATTGGTCAGTGAGATGTGTGGGTGTGACTTGGTGTAAGGGATCTGTATGATTGATGGATGAGAGATAGAGATGATTGGTCAGTGAGATGTGTGGGTGTGACTTGGTATTAGGAAGGACAAAGTTAGAAAGAAAGTTACAAGTTAGAGAAACAAGTTGGAAATAGGTTAGAAACAAGTTGGAAATAAGATCCGATGGAATTTGTGGAGAAATTATGAGAACTATATATGAATGAATAAATTAGTACACGCAGCAAGCGAGTTGTGTTATGCAATTAATAGCAAGGGCACAGTTTTCCCCGGCGGTCCGGTTACATAAGCAATAAGTCACTTGCCTCAAATAAAAGACCAAGTTGGATACAATAAGCCCCTTGCCTCCAATAAAAGACCAAGTTGTTTAAGCAGTATTGAGTAAGTCCCTTGCATCAAATAAAAGATAAAGTTGTTAAAGGAGGTGAGAGACCTTGCCTAAAATAAACACCAGGTTGTGTAAGCTGTTTGTCACTCACCCCAAATAAAAGACCAAGTTGTAAAAGCAGTAAGCCCCTTGCCTCAAATAAAAGACCATGTTTAATAAGCAGTTAGTCACTGGTTTTAAATTAAAGACCAAGTTGTTTTTTTTTGTAACATCCTAAACATAACATCCTAAAGAAATAAAGTGCTATCTTTTGATATATGGGTTAATCACAAACACATGACTCACAGTGCACTATACACACTGAATAAAGCTGGTATATATATATACTACAAAAATAACAAATACTTTGGAACAGGAAAAATATAACTTTGGAATTGCTTTCTTCATTTCCTTTAATTTCTTTTCCATCACCCAAGATACCAGTTATCTGAGACCTTGAGTAATATAATTTCATAACATATGTGAAACTCATCTAAGATAATTTTTGCAAGGTTGTCTAATGGAATTAATGAAGACATGGAGATAGGGAGTGGTCTAAGTTGTTTATCACTCATCACACTATGCAAATGAGTGACTCAATACAAAACTTCCAGAAATTACCCCACCCAGAGGTTTTGCGTGCCTGATGTTGTTTACAACTGTGATAGACTTTTTTCCCAAATGTCTCATCACACAAAGGTAGAAAGAACTGAGTTTTGTGCTGCAGCGAGTTGAGAATGCGCATGAAAACCAGATTTCAAGTTACAAGAAACATACATTTTCAGCTGCCAATAAAATGCTTTCGTTCTCTTTCACTAACTTACTTTGGTCTTTTCACAAAATAATTTTTGTCTTTTTTCACAAATCGTGTAATGGTCTCTATTATTAAAAACTTTTTTTGTTTTATCTAACAACTTGGGAAAAAAAGTGAACTGTATCTCATAATTTTACAATATTGTGTAATTCATAGTAGATTTTGTAGGATTTTGTAATAATGTATCTTTTTTGGATCACTCATGTATACAATTACATTTCACCACTCAGATATCTGAAAAATTAATAGCTGAAAATGCTGATTTGGCGATACCTAAAACTGGTATCATCACAATTCAGCACTGAAAAGATGCTTAGAATATTTTCTCATGTTTGGGGTCAACAAACTTGTAAGTATGATATAAGCCAAAGCTTAGCACTGGTTTTCTCATTATTATCATTTTATTACATCCGCCAGGTAGTGAGGTACACTGTTCCGCTAGATCATGGGTAATAAAACTCTGTGTAAGACTGAATACATTGCCTTTCATGAAACAATAGCTTGTTTGATGTGTTCAGGCAAGTAAGAAATGATCTAAGAATCCACTGACCCGAATTTCTGTAAGGAAGAATCATCATTTTACAAGGGATTACTTTGTTTGTTTGTCATAAGGCCACAACAAGTTGATCAGATGTTCATCGGATTTTCGGAACCTTAATTTGATAAATTGATTTTAATTAAAAAACATAAGGGCCATGGGCCCTAAGGCGCTCTGACCTGAGAGCCAAAGGAACTAGACTTTTCTGAAATAATGCAAGCTGATTCATGAAGATTGGACCAAAAAAGTGACTTTTAACATATATTTTTTTTATATTTGACCTAGTGAGCTCATATAAACCAGTTTCAATCTCTGCCAAGATTTCATTGGGACAAATGTTCTGACCAAGTTTCATGAAGATTGGCCAATAAATGTGACTTCTAGAGTGTTAACAAGGTTTTACTATTGCCATATAATGAAAAATGCCACGCCCCCTGGCGCCATGTTTTTCAACGGTTCACAACAATTTTTTGAACTCAGCCCAGATATCATTAATACAAATGTTCTGACAAAGTTTCATGAAGATTGGACAATAAATGTGACTTCTAGACTGTTAACAAGGTTTTACATAGCCATATAAGGAAAACTGCCCCACCCCCTGGCGGCCATGTTTTTCATCCAACCTGAACCGTTCTCAAACTCGTTAAAAAATTATTGGGACAAATGTTCTGACCAAGTTTCATGAAGATTGGACTAAAAATGTGACTTCTATAGTGTTAACAAGGTTTTATTATCGCCATATAAGGAAAAATGCCACGCCCCCTGGCAGCCATGTTTTTCAACCAACCGGAACCATTTTCAAACTCGTCCAAGATATTATTAGGACACATGTTCTGACCAAGTTTAATGAAGATTAAACGATAAATGAAGCCTCTAGAGTGTTAACAAGGTAAATGTTGACGCCGCATGCGGACAAAAGGCGATCACAATAGCTCACCATGAGCACGTTGTGCTCAGGTGAGCTAAATATGGCACCCACATTGTCGCCACAGCTGATTTTTTTAACGCAGAGATGTTGTTTTTTACATTCATTTTGGCTAAGCCTACATATTTTACAAGAAGACATACTGCTAATTTTTCATTACATTTGATAGTACAAAATGATTCATTTAATAAGCTGATTGCGTTTGGCAGAAACATTGAACAAAGATGTTCACAAAGACTTCAATTAAACTGCACCTTGTGTTCGCCTGTGATTATTTCCGAAATGGTATAAAAGTAATTTTATTTTTATTTTCATTGTCCTCACTAGCTCCAAAGTTAAGGGGCGAAATTCTGGCGAACAACTGATCAAGCTGTGTCAACCTTATACTACAGCTCAGTACCATGGTTCCTCAATTTAGCACGCATTTGTTGCATTGTTTTTTTTTTGGGGGGGGGGNGGGGGGACCAGCCGATTTGAATAAATGCTGATTCAAAAAATAAATCATTTTTTGGGTTCACACTTCAGTTGAGGCTGGTCACAAGATAACAGTACATCCTCAAACTGAAATTTTGTATTTCACATTTCAAGAAGATTTATATGTGAAATCTTAACTGACCATAAAACTATTTGACCCATGGGAAAAATAAACAGCAATAAAACATGTCAAAACATGGGCATTTTACAGTTATCTGCTGAGTCATCAGTTCCAGCATATTTCCAGCTGACATTCCTCAGGGATCACCATGGTTTTACAGCAGAAACAGTGGCAATGGCAGAGTGGTCTACTTCAAGTGTTCCCATTGACATACAGTATTCTGTCTAAGGGTTAATGTACTGCGAACCTCCTCCTTGGAAAGCCAGACAGGCTTAAATGCCTTCTTTGAACATATGCTAATTGGTCACGTTGGCTTCCATGGACAAATTAAAACTAGTCTGAAGATTTCAAAAATAAATATTTCTTTTTTTATTTAGTTTACTCATAGATCTTTGCACCAGCTGACTATCAACGGCAGCCTTATAATAGACAATGAAAGAATGGTAAATGCAAACACATACAATTCAATTCTTCAAAGCAATCAAGAGAAGTGGCTATCAGCCACCATCCTACTCATGGGTCGATTATTTCAACATTTGCTTTGTTGGGTAGGGAACAGAGAGAGAAATAGGTAGACAAAGACCAGAGAGCAGCTGATAATAAACACCTTGCAGCTGACACCTTTCTGTCATCTTGCTGGCACCCTTCGAAATTGAAAACCATTCTCAGAAAGTTTTTATTGAGTGGAGTGTAGAGAAGGAAACCATTTTATTGGAAGACTGATTGATATGCAATTTAAGACTCATTTCCTACACCTGCATTTAAAGGATGTGTAATGTTGTTATAATTGCTGATAAACATTTTCTTGAAAGCTTTGCCAATATTGTGAAAAGGTGTATAGTTTGGGTTTTTAAAGCTCTGTATCATTTAAAAAGGCATTATAAACATGTACTAAACAAAATTTATCCTGATTTTTCCCATTAAAATCAAAATTAATTGTTGCCATATCCTCTTTGAAATATATTCATGAATTGTCTTTTATATTCTATAATTCAATTGCCAATTATTCAAAAACAGTTAAATGGCCACTTCTAGAATTGTGACTCCAAAATTATTCTATATGTAAATTAATTTAAGAATTATGGTAAGATTATTGAAAATTTATTCAAGAATGCATTTGTAGAATATTCTAGAAGAATTTCAAGAACCAAAAATTCTTGAAGCGGCCATTTTGACGTTTCTTTAATATTCTACAAATGTATTCTAGAAGTATTCATGCATTTTTCCTGAATTACTCTTTACATTTATTACAGTATGAAATATATAATCTAATAATACATTGTATAGATATTACAAAATTGTGCAATATTTTACAAGAAATTCAAGAACCAAAATTTCAGAAGAGGCTATTTGACATTTCTTAAATATTCTACAAATTTATCCTAGATTTATTTATGAATAATTCTAGTCTAGAACATTCTATAAATTATTTTTTTTTTATGACAGAAAATGCTGAAGCAGCACAGCTCAATGTCTGTAGGCCTTTCTTTATGAAATATTTTTTCTCTCATTTGAATTTATCCTGAATACTGGGTAATAAGATTTCTGTTTCATCTAACGTTTTTCTTATGTGCTTCGTTTATTTTCATAATTTCTACAATCCTACAATCCACTCAAGAGGACTGGGCCAAAAATAGCATACATGTGTCTCTAATTTTCCCTACAAACATGATCCATCTCTTATCAGACAAAGAGCAGCTTCCTACACATATGTTTCATGTGGATCAAATTTCTCTGAAAAGCCACAGGCTTATCAGTAACTGCAGCCCCATGGCTTATCAGCCATGAGAGATCATCTACAGGTAGTCTATCTACACCCCAATCTAGCAAAGGTACACTGGCATTGCATAACAAATTAATGGCAAGAGATTTTGGGTTAATCTCTGATCTGAATACCTCCTACTGATGTATCTTTTCACTCACGTGTTAATGAAAGCAGCTGATATCCATGATTATGTAGGCGATTGTCACTTACATAAAGAAGAGTCAAATTATATGTTTACATAATGACTCTTCGTAGCAAATTGTATGAACAGTCGTTATGTAAATAATTTAAAAAGTAAATAATAATTATCTTTGATCTCAATTATTACAATCAAACTTTAGTTTTATTTTTGGACAAAAAAAATACTGAATGCTTGCAAGAAAACATACATATATAATATTATTGTCCTAAACACAACAACAATTTAAAGAGTCAGGTAATTGACCCCATTTTTTATCATGTTTTATCATTTCAATTTTAGAACATTTAATCTGAAGTCTTATTTTCAGCCTGTTTGTAATCTCTTACGTCATTTTCCTGGCACTATAACTGATACACCTATATACATGTAGGTTGTTTTTCAAAAGGGTGTGAGTTTTTCTTTCCGGAATTTCGGTTAAGTGTTTCACTGCCGTGTTTGTTTAAATGCTCATCTTAGAAACAGTTGGGTACTGTTATGCAACATACCGGGTAGACTTGTTTGATTTTCACGAACTACATATTTTTAAACATGTGAATTTATATCATGATGTTTAATATTCATATATTATTCAGTTACCACTTTCTTCATCATTCCATCTACCATTTTGTAGCCTCATGTAATAAATCTCCATTTAAACTGAAATCACACATATCTTTACAAATGTACAATTAAATGTGTTATAGAGATTATATGAAAATCTCTGATTCCCATAAGTAATAGTATATAGCAAAATAGTACAATTAAAAAAAGTCACTATACATTACATAAATACTATGGATAAATTGTGAAAATAAACTTACCCCTTCTGCTAAACTTGATATTGCTATTAAAGCAACTGCTAATGTAAGTAACCTGTGAAAGAAAAAAAAATGCTTTACATACATGTAATGGGTCATGTAAAATTCAACAAAAGTAATAAAATGACATTTGGCAACTATATCATTTTACCCCTTGAAATTAATCACAATTTCCAAAAAAATAAATATATGATTTGCAGCAAATGTACCCACATTAAACGCAAGTTCCACAATAATTATTTATTCTTATTATTTATGGACGATTATGCAAACATTGTGCATTTTACGTTTACAAAAACACAATAATTGTGTTTCTTATTATATAAAGTATGTTTCTTATGATATAAAATATAAGATCATACAATAAACCACTCTCATTTATTGTAAACTTTTCTTCGACACCATAATACTGAATGTATTATTGCTATAAACGTACAACAAATAACTTATATTAACGCCGAGTATACAACCGTGAACGGTATGAGCCTATTACAATTATCTCTAAACACGTTCCACGAGATGCACGTAATTTCTCAAGACAAAATGGCGCGCTGTAAATACCCTTAAATAATACATGATTTGCTGGAAGTTTCGCGTTATAATGCACATATTCATCTGCAGTATTGAAATTTCGCGTACACATTTTAATATAATACGACTACTAGATATTAAAACAACGACACAACAAATCACTGGCGATATTGGATAATAGATCTCTAGAGGCAAAAATTAAACCCTCACTTGACAAACATGTTCATAGTTTAATTAAAGTTGCATTTGATTTTAATAACCGTAGATCGTTTTTGGCAAAAACAGTGAAAGCTTTAAATCAATTACATAAATCATGGCAATCAGTAGGTGCTAATATCTGGTCACTTACATTTGACACGAACGCTGTCTTAATGGTTGATAAAAGAGCAGCGTTCATTTAACGCCTACTGTGGGGCCCCCGACGGGGTATACTGCGACGGAAATTAAAATATCGCTAAAACGCACGAAAAATATTATTTTAAACAGTCGCTTTCATTTTTATAAAAAAGAAATTAAATCTTAAGAAAACATGTTCTTACCTAAAATCCATGGTTGTCCAGCAAACCATCGCTCACGACGGAACTGTCTCAAGCACCCGCAATGGAGCGCACCGCCGTCTCAGAGACGGCTCTAGACTAAGCAAAAATTCAGGAAAAAAAGTTCCGGGCGACCCGTTTCACTCCCAGAAATGCCACCACACTGTCCCCTAAGCCGAGAGTTCTCAGCACTGTCACCGGCGTCCGTTCCAAATCCCGAGATTTTCAAGCTTTATTCACTCATTTATTTCTCGTTCAATTCAAAATGGTTCATAGTCTCGAGATGTTACCTACTCCCAAGAAATGGAGTTCCGTAGACGGATATCAGGTTTCGCGATGGGCGGTGCTTATCGGCTCGCACTTGCTTCTGCGCGCGCAGCCAAACTATATTACCGCAATTTATGAACTGTATAACTTGTCTTCATTCATACTTCTATTTAAGTGACCACTTATTAATGAATGAAAAGAATGTCATTCAGACACATTCGCTTTTTGCATAAGTACCGTCTTTATTGATAAAAGTATGCTTGTTATTTATATTAACAAAAATTTACACACTGTTTGTTCATAATAGACACAGTTTTACAGGAATGTATAACTTAATTCCAAACTGAATCGCGATGGCAACTTTAATTACAGCGGAAGTGTGGTAATTTTTAGGTGTGTTGAATTTATATTCGCAGCCTTTGTTCATAAAATCCTGTACATATTTGCAAAAGCAAATATTTCTAGTGCTTAAATCTCGGACGTTTGCACGTGATAATTTGCATATGATTGGCAGGTCGGCGCACGCAGCACGGGTTGTGCCTGGCTTATCAGTGAAGTTGGGTGTTGTGCAATAAAATAGTTCCCAATGAACTGGCGTTTAATTTAGCTGAATGTATGTCAATCTAACTTAAAATTAGTAATAAGTGGATAGGTACATTTGTGAGCTATTGATTGATGAAGTAATAATCGTTTTAAAAACAAATTATATGACTCATTCAAGACGCAAGAAACGAGACAAAAGTAGTGCTATAATAATTTCCAGAATTCTCGCGGACGGATACAAGTCTGAAGTTACAGTGTCGGACCGATATGTTTTCTAAGATGGTGGAACTTTGAACGCCTGGCTATTGAAAAGTGTCTGATTTTGTTAAAGAAAGGCGCTCGGTCGCCGAAATCTGTGAGAAAGGACTCGGAAAAAGTTTTTAATAACAAAAAAGGAACCATGAAGACCACTGGTTTGGTTCACAATTTGCTCCCTCTTCTTATATTGTGCTCATGGATATTCGACGTTTCTAACGGAGCGGTGAGTAGAGAGGCCCCGTAAGGGGAAACGACGATCAGCCTCTCCGATAGCATGTTCGGAGGATTTTTGACATTCTTTGTTATACGAGTTCTGCAAATTAAAAAAGTTTTTTTTGTGCTCATATTTTTGCAAAAAGATCTTAAATGAAAACTCTTAAATTATGTAGTATATGTTAAATAATACGTTATATAATTTAAACGGGAAAAGAACACGGATTTGTGTATTTAAAAAAATTGTAATAAGTGAGGGATATTGTAAAACTATATTAAATAAAAACTTCATTTGCGTGTTAACGAGATAACACGTATTCTAAATAATATGTATCTAAAAACTTATGTATAGATATTTTCTTATTCCTCTCTTTAGGTAATATTGGTTATTCATATAACAAGATTTGTGCACTTCCTCTTTATTGCCAATAACTTACAAAATTTCTGTTAAAGTAGGCATTTTCTTCAAACATAAATATGTCGTTGACCATGCATTCATGTTTGTTGATAATTAAATCTATTTTGTCTAGATATTACTACAGGCTAAATATAATGTGACACAGCGAATATTTTCAATAAAAGTATGTGTTTTAAAATGACCACTGTATGTTACAAAAGTAAAATTATATAAACTGTTTAATCACATTGTTTTTGTGTTCATTCGCAATGATTACACAATGGTCGTTCATATTTGTATCATGTGTCATCTTTATAGTTGTTTGCAACCTTTCTCTTTATTCATCACAGTTATATCCCTTGGCTGTAATTAGACCATCTGAACTGCGATTAATTGTTTATGGTGGGCCTAAATTAAATACACGTTATTTTGTTATATGTTGTGTGATTGAATACTTGTTGATTGTTTTCTTATACTGTCTAGAAAATTGTGACATTTATAACTTCACATAGCACTTAAAACACTTTGCAAATAACTAGTGTAGGCAGTAGAAGGGCTCTGGTGGAGTACAATACTATTGTCTCTGTCTGTAGTTAACAATGGAAAAACATAATAACTATGCTGACAGTTAACCAATAGTAATTTTTTTACACCTTTAAACATACTTTTCATTTTCAGAATGAACACACCAATCAATGTCTAAAGCTAGGCAAAGGAGTCCAAAACATAAGAAACCTTTGGAAGGATCTCATTAATGATATTTTTAATGACTATCAATAATGAGGATTGCAAAGCCATTTGTTATGTGGGAAGCTCAATAAAACACTGTTGAGAGACTGATTGGACTACCACACTTTGATGAACACCTCACACATAACTGTTTACTCCACCAGATTATCTCAAGGGTCACCACTAAACATTTTCCTAACACCTCCAAAAAGTTTGTTGTTTTAGTTTTTTCATTACAACGTAAAAGTCACTCTAGTTCTTTTGATAACTTTTAATAACTTTTGAAATTTGTGTTTTGTACTGATTTCAGGCTTGCAAAGGCTGTGCATCTACAGTATGCATCTGTCAGGGAAGCAAAGGACTACCGGTAAGTAATCTAAAGCTGACCTGGTACAGTTAACCCATTTATGCCTAGTGGACTCTCCCATCCTTCTAAATTGGATCAATTTATTTCCAAAATTAGGAATGTCTAGTATATGTATTTCTATTTTTAGAATATTTCTTACAGAAATTCCTTTAAGCGAACAGCGCAGTATGATGCGGCGTCTCATATGGGTCTACGCTGTTTGCCAAGGCCTTTTTTCTAGACGCTAGGCATAAATGGGTTAATATATATTTTTTGTGTATGTACTTTATCTGAAAATCTGATCACAATTGTATACAGTTTATGTTGTTGTTTTTAAATGTGGTGGCTTGTTATATTTGCTTTATGTGAAGATCTGTGGACAATCACAAGTTTATGTATGACAGAACATAATTTCAACACATTCGGGACTGTTGTATTAAATTTCCTGAATTTGAGTTTTTCTGTTGTGAACATTTCATACATATTATGTAATATTATGCCATGTTTCTTTGCACATTTGCTGTTGAAATGTGGACAATGGAAAACTCAGTATAGCGGATCATATCCCCATTAATTAAGCTGACATCTTGATGATGATAATGGTTGGCTTGTTTAACCTGGGGGACTTCTGTAAAAAGCCATTGTCCAAGACTTTAGTACAAAGCCATTGCCCTGGAATCTGGTTTGAAACTATTGCCTTAGCAATGTGACATCTTCATAAGAGGGAAATTGGTAAAATAGTACCATCACTGCTAGCATTGTGTCCAGCTGGGTGAAGTAGCAGATTAACTGATGAAGGTGATAATGGCCTGTGTCAACTGATATGGCAATTAGCTGAAGGGGACTTGAATCAGCTGCTACTGATCTGTCTCTGCTTGTGTAACAGCTGTAGGTGTGGAGAGTTTTTGAGAGACTTGATGCATTAATATCATGTTAATATGTACCTTGTTTTGGTACATGCTCCATGTACCTAATGCAGGTGTCGTATTAGACCCTATGATTTTATTGTGGCTTCCCCATATGAATTATATTTTTGCTTCCCCCCCCCCCCCCCNCCCCCCCCCCCTTACGAAGTAAAATGGGTTAAAACTGGAATCACCATACACGTATGTCTGTCTGCCAGTTTCTCTTTAGGTCGCATTCTTGAACTACCGGTATCACTTGTGTCCAGTCATTCTCCTACACCTTTCAACATACAACAATCATACTTGCAGACATTTTTCTTATGATATGAAATTGTGCACATGGCTTTTTACTGTCCTACATTAAAAATGACAAAAGTTATGGCCCTTCTTAAACGTAGACATTTTATAATAACAATGCCACATATAAGGACATGCGTTATTGGGAGGTATTCTTTGTTACTATTGTGACTTTTGTGACAAAATTTTAGTTGTTCTTTAGTCTTTAGTGCAAACAACAATTGATATTTGTTAACTTCAAATGTATTTTGAAACCAGTCTAATGCATGTACATATTTCTACTGTATTCATCATGCAGTCTAAATGCAGGCCATGCACTACATGCACAAATAAGAAATATTGCAATTTGCTAAATTACATTTTTTGCCAAACGTTTTTTTACTCTGCTGAAATAATTTAAAAAAAAACATTTTTTTTATTAAATAGTATCAATAGTTTGAAGGGCAAATCTTGATTTTAGATTTCATTTATTTAGCATTATTTGTTATATATTACAGTGAACTTCAGGGATGTATTTGATGTTGCTTTTCAGGGATCGTTCGGGTTGCCCGGACTACAAGGCTCACAAGGTTTCCCCGGATTCCCGGGCCCAGAGGGACCCATGGGGAAAACGGGACCCTTCGGGGATCAAGGCGAGCTGGGGACAGAGGGACAGAAAGGGCACAGAGTGAGTGATTATGAGTGGCTATTCCTAAGGCTGCAACAAATTGATCAGTTGTTTAACAGAATTTGGCTCTAAAAAAAAAGTGTACAAATAATAATTATTTTTTTCCATTTTATTTTTCTCCATTTTTTATTCAATTTTCAATATAATCAGAGGCAATCGCAAAGTGTAGTATAAAAAAAAATTTGGCTTTATGTATTGAACATTTATGCCAAACACATTCAATGCTTTATATATTGCCAATAGTTTCCTCTTAATACAATTATTAGACTTAACCAAAATGAATAAAAACAGTCTTTTTTTTTTTTTAAAGTCATATGGCGTGAACAGTGGAAAGGTGAAGTCCCCTTAAAAAAGAAAAATGTTTTTTTTTCATTTAACAATTTTTAGGTGATGAAATTCTGATCAATTTGTTGTGACCTCGGGTGTTTTATATATAATAATTTCTGCATAATTTTAATTCATATGTTATTAACGAAAAAAAATATTGAAGATTTTTTTTTCCATGGCTTTTTCTTGTGCCGGCTTAACACTATAGTATTGGCCTTCTTATCAATTTGGGCTGTTTTAGGAAAAAATTAAATATGAGTTTCACAATCACATTCCCAATTTTCGCGATAATCACACCACTGGAACAAGTATTCAATTTTTGTGCTAGATCAAATTATACTTATTGACACTGATTGTTTTCAGGGTGAGACCGGTGCACCAGGTTTACCAGGAGTTCCAGGCACGCCGGTAAGGTCTTCTGGAAATAGTTGTTATTCTGAAATTATTGGAAATGTTTTTTTCTCGCTTATTTATACAAGATTATATCAAAATGACCAATGTCCACAGAATTATGTATTATCATTTAAATTGTGTCAAAACGTGACTCAAGATATTTTGTCAGTATGCGAATATTCATGTGACTCAAATGCATACCAGTAAAATGTTGTTTGAAGCAAGGGATAAGTTTAGTTCCCAATAATTACTATTTTGATCTTTGTTTGGTTTTGTTCCTTGGTTGTTTATTTTAATGTTGTTTGTTCAGGTTACAGTATGGCAAGATTGTAATTTTCTGTTTTTTTTATTTTTTTTTATTATTAGATTTGACTGCATATATGTGTCATGTTCTGAGAAAACTGGGCATAATGCATGTGTCTAAAGTGTCATCCCAGATTAGCCTGTGCAGTCCGCACAGGCTAATCAGGGACGACACTTAACGCCTAAACTAGATTTTCGCTAAGAAGAGACATCATTGAAACGAAAAATTCCATACAAGCGGAAATTGTCGTCCCTGATTAGCCTGTGCGGACTGCACAGGCTAATCTGGGATGACAATTTACGCACATGCATTTTGTCCAGTTTTCTCAGAACACGACACATATTATTAAGATTAAAGCAAAAATTCCTCTTGTTATAATTGATGAGTGCCATTAGAACATCGATTTCAATGTAGACATTTTTCTCTTTTAGGATGGAATTCCACTATAATTTCTTCTTTTTCAAATAAATCTTTGTCATTTATCTTTTTTTTTTGGCAGTTATAACATAGATGAATGAAATTTTACAAGCATGAACAAAAATGATACACAAGAAGGAGAAGGATTTGTTCAATATCTCAAACTTTGATACACAAGAAGGAGAAGGATTTGTTCAACATCTCAAACTTGTTTTCAGGGTTTTGATGGTTTGGAAGGCCCAATTGGAGAGGCAGGATATGATGGCTGTAACGGAACCAAGGTAAGTGCCAGCATACTCGGTGATTATTTTTAGTAAATTCAGGGCTGAAAGTTAAGCCCCTATTCCAATCTCAAAAAGTATATATTTTCCCCAAATTAGTGCTTCAAATTCCCAATTTAAGGTTTCCCCAAAATAAATATACCAATTTTCAACATTTAGTTCATTTCCCTATCCAGCTCTGTTAGTTTAACCTTAGTAAATATAATATTGAACATTTTTTCTCAATTTAAAAGTATTTGTTAGTAAAAAAACAACACCTCCAATTTAATTGATGCGTTTTTTTCCAATCCAAGGGCCTGGCCCCATTCCCAAAATAGTGAAAAAAACACACAATAATACTTAAGATCTGTCATGGCCCATTCACATCATATTGACCAGATGCAAAAAAAGTTTTCTTAGCATATTTTTGTCTGCCTTAGGTAGTTTGTCCGAGGATTCATAGTACATTGATAGGATTATGCAACCATGTTCACTTATTACTACTGAAGTATATGGAGGATATTTGTTGGATTTGGTGGAATAGATTTTAATTCACAAGTGATAAAAAAAAAACATATTTTTTCTATAATCACATGTCAATTAAATCAATATTCCACCAAATCCCACAGATTTTCTTTTTCTTTTATGCTTACAAATAATTATTTTTGTATTTTTGCCAAAAAATAGTTCCGTTAAAACTATAAAAATTATCAATAATTTTCAATGTTAATTTTCACTGTTTGAAACAGTGAATTATCAGTTTTAATTCTCTGATATTTCTCTATAAACCAACAGAAAGCGTAAAACAAAAGAACACATATACTATGAAGTATGTACTGTTTATTTCAGGGTTTACCAGGTCAACCAGGTTTAAACGGTCTGCCAGGATTGCCAGGTAGTAGCGGGTTTGATGGACGACCAGGACCAAAGGTAAGATAAAGTCAATGCGTGAAGTCCTTAAATATGGGCCTCACTCTGTGAAAAAGGGGTTTAATGCATGTGCATAAATTGTCGTCCCAGATAAGCCTGTGCAGTCAGCACAAGCTAATCAGGGATAACACTTTACGCCTACACAGGATTTTCTCTAAGAAGAGACTTCCTTTAAAGGGAAAATATCATAAAAGTGGAAAGTGTCGCCCCTGATTAGCCTGTGCAGACTGCATAGGCTTATCTGAGACGACACTTTACGCACATGCATTAAACCCCCTTTTCACAGAGCATGGTTCACATGTTCCAGAATTGAAACTTTGAAGGAATCATGTTGAATGCATATACAAAGGATTAAATATTAAAAAAACAACATTTTAACAGCGTATAACTTAAGTATTTTTGCTGGAATAACAACACGATGATGTCATAATAACAAGTCATCTCACAGTAAAAATTATTGATAATTTTCAATGTTATTTTTCACTTTTTGAAACAGTGAAGTAGCAGTTTAAAATAACAGATTATGAGATATTTGCCTTCAAACCTCAAGAAAGCATAAAATAAACTCTTTTCACCGCCTACTCTGACCATGAACACATACAACTGTTGTAGGGTGACACCGGAGAATGGGGCCTCATTTCAGTCGGTAACCCAGGGGACAAAGGAGAGCCAGGGTTGCCCGGGAGACAGGTTTGTAGTGGGACTGTTCTATCTCAATTTAATTCTCAATTGTTTGCTCAAGTCAGAAGATAAAATTTGAGTTTCCACTCAACTGAGTATACTGCAACTCCATAATATCACGAGTTGGCCGTGGACCCCATTATTTCACCAGCTTTAATTTACTGTATAATTTGACATTCATAAATACAGTTTAGTCCAGATTGTTTGATGTCATTGTACATTACATTTACGCTTATGTACTGCGACAAACAAAAATCCCACTTGCCAAACATTACAGGTCATATAATAACACAAGAATATTAACCTGTGCAGACTGCAGACCATATGCACGTGCATTAAGCCCAATTTTCCCAGAACGAGGCTCACTAATACTTCAAATATTGTCTAATCATTTCAGGGCCTGGACGGCTTTCCTGGTCGACCTGGAACTCGTGGTATCGATGGTGCCCCAGGATTGCCGGGCTTGCGGGGAGACGAGGGCCTGGACGGTGACCCAGGAGAGCCTGGAGCTACCTTCCCTCAACTGCCGAAGGGCGAAAAGGTTTGAGGGACTTTTGTATTAATGATATGCATCATTGTGATTCTTATTTCATGTAATGGTCGATGATGCGTAGAAGTTCATTGAAGAAAGAAGCACACAAAACTGTTCAAGCGATTTATTCTGTTCATTAACTGGATGCTTTCAAGTCAACAAGATATTTTAGTAAGACATAGGCTACAGACGGGAGATCGCTGTGGCATTATGGATATGGTGTCCTTCTAGCGCTCGGAAGGTCACGGGTGCAATCGTCACTGTGGGAGTGTTCTTTAGATCTCCCTCAAAGACACTAAGTACTGGTTCTAGGCCCAGGAAACGGACGCAAGAGCGTTTCAATAAGCATGAGGCAGCATGCAATCGAGCTAAAATAAATAGTTTTTAACTTAAAAACTAAAAGGGGAGGCCCCATAATTGTCATAAATAAATCGGAACTCTACTGCTCTCTGAGATAAAACTTTACTTGATTACTAACGCAAAATTTGACAAGCAGCCAAAGAGAACCAATTGAAAGACCTGCATTATGTAATAAAATCGTTCCTATTTAAAAAATTGAGTGTATGATTCATTGCAGAAACCAATGCCAGTGAATGTTGCAAATTTTCAACAGTTTGCAATAAGTATTTATACAAATAATGCGGTTACTAGCTTTTGTTTACATGTGCAAATTATAACTTTGGTTGTGATTCCAGTTAGCCAGTGCAGATGCTTACAACTTATGTGGAAGACTCAATTTGGGTCCAGCATTTTTTTTGTAATAAATAAAACCTATAACGCATAATTAATCCGCATACTTTTTAGTTGTTTTCTTAAAGTGTAAATATTTCATGATGTATAGCTGACTACTTTTTTCAGGGTATTGATGGTGATATAGGTCTCCCAGGTCCGCCAGGGCTCGCTTCATTCGAGGGTAAGGGGTCTGAAGTCTATAAGGGGCAAGCAGGTCGAGACGGGCCAAAGGGGGAGCCAGGGGACAGTGGCGCAAGGGGGTTACCAGGGCTACCAGGAAATGACGTAAGTTGGCACTTTATTTTAGATTCATACAATATAAATGATGCATACGCAAAAAGAACACAAAAAAAAAGTCAATAACTTCACAGTCTGAGTTGGAGCCTCAAGTGCAGCTTTATCACATTTGTTTTTGTAGTTGACCTTTCAACTACAAAAATATTTGTTAGAAAATGTTAAAATAGAAACTTTCTAAACACCGTTTTGGTCCATGTTTACCTTTTTATATAATGAAAAGAAACCATAATGGAAGAATGTGATAAAATGTGTTTGTATGTTAAATGTTTTTAAATACATGAATGTCACCAGTTATTATTTGTTCTTAAAAAAAATATTCACAATTTTTAAATGTACTACTAATTTTTCAAAATTTCACAAAAGGCATGTTCACAAATTGCTGAAAAGCACTGCTTGCCAAAATTTCCAGGGTTTAGCTGGAGATGATGGCACCAAGGGACCGAAAGGAGAACAGGGGTCACCTGGTAGATTGGTAAGTACACCCTCTTTTACACATACACATGAGCCTTGCTCTGGGAAAATGGGGCTTAAAGCATGTACGTAAAGTGTCTGCCTTGACTTGATTAGACTGTGCAGTCCTCACAGGCTAATAATGGACAACTTTTTACGCCTAACTGGATTTTTGTTTAGAAGAGACGTCCTTTAAAAGAAAATTGCTTAAAAGCATAAAGTGTCGTCCCTGATTAGCACAGGCTTATGAGGGGCACAAAAAACGCACATGCATTAAGCCCTTTTTCCTCGAGTGAGGCAAATATATTTACTTTCACTGATAAAATATAAAATACAGGCAAGAAAATCATCCCTCTTTTCAGTTGGTTTCTGTGTTTGCACTAAATATTTGTATTTAGATTTTTTTGCCAATTTCCACATCTCTTTAAAAATGCAACGTTTCATGAGCTATCACATTTTGGTTTCTCATGCCTGAATTTGTTTAAAGACAACCTATGAAAGAAATATATTACACTGGATACAAGGTGTATACTTTCTTACCGATGACAGGGCAAGCGGGGTAAAGACGGGCCTCCAGGTCCCTATGGCCTGAAGGGCATGAAAGGGGAGGACGGGCGCAGCGGTATCTCGGGGCTGTCGGGAGAAAAGGGGCCCAGAGGAGACAAGGGCTACAAAGGGGAACAGGGAGATATGGGAGGCGTGGTATGTAAACATGTACAATCTCCATGCAGAGTTGTCGTTCCATGCTTTCACATACAATCTCTGCCATCAAAAGAAAATCCTTCCAGATCTGGAAGGGTTTTATTTTTTAGCTCACCTGAGCACAACGTGCTCATGGTGAGCTATTGTGATCGCCTTTTGTCCGTCGTGCGTCGTGCGGCGTCAACATTTACCTTGTTAACACTCTAGAGGCCACATTTTTATTGTCCAATCTTCATGAAACTTAGTCAGAACATGTGTCCCAATAATATCGTGGACGAGTTCGAAAATGGTTCCGGTTGGTTGAAAAACATGGCTGCCAGGGGGCGTGGCAGTTTTCCTTATATGGCTATAGTAAAACCTTGTTAACACTCTAGAAGTCACATTTTTGGTCCAATGCTAATGAAACTTGGTGAGAATATTTGTACTAATGATATCTGGGCTATGTTCGAAAATGGTTGAGATCCGTTAAAAAACATGGCCACAAGGGG
>VMBQ01002168.1:81676-144112 GCA_007657795.1 Dreissena rostriformis
TTTTTCTAAATTTTTTAATCAACTGAGCGCAATGTGTTTTGATGAACTTTTGTGATCGCTTTTTGGCTGTTGTCAGTCATCAACATTTACCATGTTTACACTCTAGAGGCCACATTTATTGCCCATTCGTCATGAAACTTTGTCAAAACATTTGATCCAACGATATCTGAGCTGAGTTTGGAACAAGGAGTCAAAAACTAGGTCACTACTTTAGATTAAAGTAAAAGCTTGTGAACACTCAAGATGTCAATTGTTTTCACAATCAGTATGAAACTTGTTTAAGAACATTTGTTCTATTTATATCTCAGGCAAGTTAGGAAATATTTCATATGCATTGAAAAACATGGCCGCCAGGGGTATACGCAGTTTCCTTAAATTGCTATAGTAAAACCTTAAAAACACTAAAGAATTCACATTGTCATTCTAATATATCTTTAATAGCAAATGTTTGAAATTGAGCCTTGATCTGGGAAAATTGGGCCTTATGTATGAGTGTAAAGTGTTGTCCCAGATAAGCCTGTGAAGTACGCACAGACATATCATTGACAAAACTTTCCCCTATTATGGAATTTTTAGTATAAAGAAGGTCTCTTTGTAATGTAATATATAGGCGGAAAGGGTTGTCCGTGAAGAGCCTGTGCGGCTAATCTGGGATGACACTTAACTCAAAAGCATTTAACCCCGTTTTCTCTAAGCAAGGCTCAAATGTATTTAATTTTACTTGATTACAATGGTTTAAGGTTGTTGTGATGTGGTGGGTATGGTGTCCGCCTAGTGACCGGGAGGTCACAGGTTCGATCCCCACTGTGGGAGTGTTCTTTCGATGTCCCCCAAAGACACCTAGTACTGGTCATAAGTCCCAGGAAACGGACTCGAGAGCTTTTCAATAAGCCTTAGGCTTTTGATGTAATCAAGATAAAATAAATAGGTTTAATTTAAACTACATTTGTTTTTCGTCGCCGTCTAGGTGAAAATGGCTACCCTGGGTACGCTGGTACCCCAGGACGAAAGGGAGACTTTGGAAACAACGGCTTGGAGGGTCTACCAGGACTCATGGGAGATGTGGTGAGCTGGTGTTAATAAACATTTGAGCCTCCTTCTGGTAAAAGTGTGCATAAAGTGTTGTCCCAGATAAGCCTTTGCAGTATGAAGAGACTAATCAAGGACATTATTTTCCGCTTTTATGGATTTTTTTATGCCCCCTTCTTCGAAGAAGAGGGGGTATATTGATTTTGGCCTGTCTGTCGGTCATTGTGTGTGTCATTATGTGTGTCTGTCCCAAAACTTTAACCTTGGTTATAACTTGCAATATTGAAGATAGCAACTTGATATTTGGCATGCATGTGTATCTTATGGAGCTGCAAATTTTGAGTGGTGCATGGTCAAGGTCAAGGTCATCCTTCAAGGTCAAATGTCTTATATATGGGGGCATAGTGTTTCTCAAGCACATCACTCGTTGTTTTAAGGAAGTGTCAGTTAAACGAAAATCCTGTTTAGGCGGAAAGTGTCATCCCTGATTAGCCTGTGCAAACTGGAAAGGCTAATCAGGGACAACACTTTATGCACATACATTAGGCCCAGTTTTCCCAAAACAAGGATAATTCAATGCTGTGCAGACAGTTGAATTTAAAAGCAAAATGCTTGGAGCATGAAAGAGTGTTAGAGTTGATGAATTTGAAAGTAAAACAAAACAACCTTATTACATGAAAAGCATTAAATGATGAAAATCAACAATTTGACTGCTTCTGTTTGTTTTATTCCTCTGGGTGGATTTACATGTGCACTAAGTTTTGACCCTTTGGGTGGTATTTTATAAACGCTGCCATGATGATGGGAAAACATTAGTGCATCTTATCCACTGCAGTGTTAAGTTTTCTGTAGGTGACTTTTGGGTCCATATTCACCAACCAATATTCTTTAAACTTTCATGTTGAAATAGTATAATACAGTTCAATACGAAATTACATTTGATTTAACACATCTTTTTACATAATTATTCATTTAGAACAATTTATTTATGACATAAGCAACATTTTTTGGCCCGAATACATTTGTATATAAAAAAACTGAACGAATACTTCATGGTTTCAAGTCTAATCTTTATGCTTAAATCTAAGAATGGGTTGGTGAGTACGGACCTTGTATTGTTGAAAATCTGTCCAAACCTTGTTTATTTTATGTAAATGACTTTAGAAGTCTGTGGTCTCTTCCTTTAAACCCTTTGCATGCTGGGAAATTTGTCGTCTGCTAAAATGTCGTCTGCTGAATTTCTAAAATTAGCATTTTCTTCATTTTTTTTTCAAAGAATACTATCAGAATAGCAAACAGTTTGGATCCTGATGAGACGCCACGTTCTGTGGCGTCTCATCTGGATCCAAACTGTTTGCAAAGGCCTTCAAAATTCGGTTCCAGCACATAAAGAGTTAAGACTCAAGACCTGGGCCCATATACACCAACCTGGGGCCGTATACACCAACCTGTTCTTAGACTTAAGTCTAAAAATAAAGAATATTCTTAATACTTAAAAACACTGAAACTACTTTAAAGTGAAGTCGAGCATGGCAGTGAACACTTTGAATTGTATAATTCTTTGTTAAAAACAATATGTTAATGATATAAGAACCATTATTAGCCTGAGTATATGTAAACTCTGGGGTGTTTTTATCGAGTCTAAGACTATTCTTTGTTCTTCAGTCTAAGAAAAGATTGGGGAATATGCTTCACACCAATTTAATTGATATGTTAAATTACAAAGAGTTTTGTTGAAACCATTAATAAGGGTATGTTTTTTTCCAAAACTTCTACCCTATTGGCAATGTTTTACATGAACCCTTTCCAGCTGAGAGGCCATGTGAAAATGGCTATATGCAACCGTAATAAAACAAGAACAGCCCGCAAGTAATTGCAGCCAGCTCAAGTGTTATGCTGTTAGCTGCTCATCTGTACCTTAGGGTTGGAAATGAAGGCTTTAAAACTTTTATCTATAAAAAAGGTCTTAAATTTAATTTGCTTTTTTAAGGGACTACACAGGCGTCAAAGTGCAATATGAGTGGTAAAGGGTCAAGCAAATGTCTTCTATCACTAGGTGTGATGTGAGTGTATATTTTTCGCAATATGACTTTACTCAGGACTAAAAAATCTTATTTCCAGGGACTGAAAGGATCACGGGGAGAGCCTGGTTTCATAGGTCTACCTGGTCGGGACGGAATAGTCAACTTTCCTGCAAATCCTATCATTCAGGGGGCGAAAGGGTCACCAGGCATGCCTGGCTTGGATGGTCTGGTGGGTATTGAAGGAATCTCGGGCGACAGAGGAGATCCCGGCATCCCAGGCCCGCAGGGGCTTAAGGTAGGGCTTCCTAGAAGCAGTGTTTTTTTCAGCGATAAAGCATCAACTGTATTATATTTTAATCTTTAAATACTCAACTTCATCTTGGTCTTATAATTAGATTTCATATGAGTTTTCCTTTTTAGTAGATCAGTGTAGTTAATTGGGGGGTCCCAGATGAGCAGCTATTGGCCTTTAGCTGTTCTGTTTAGTGGAAAATTAGAAAAAAATATTTGGTAGTCAAACTTAGAATGCACATCTGTTCTGTGTACCTTTGCAGCTTTTTTAAAACAAACAGCTAGTATTAAAATGGAGTTTAATATTTTCACGAGTGTTTTTCCTCTTTTTTAATGTCCACCAGTATATACTGGGGGACATATTGTTTTTGCCCTGTCTGTCTGTTGGTCTGTTGGTCTGTTGGTTGGTTGGTCTGTTTGCGCCAACTTTAACATTGGCCATAACTTTTTCAATATTGAAGATAGCAACTTGATATTTGGCATGCATGTGTATCTCATGGAGCTGCACATTTTTAGTGGTGAAAGGTCAAGGTCAAGGTCATCCTTCAAGGTCAAAGGTCAAATGTATGGGTCAAAATCGCTCAAAAGTGGACATAGTGTTTCACAAACACATCTTGTTTTTTACATAGGGTCTCCCTGGTTTGCCGGGTTTTGATGGCCTGGACGGTATCCCTGGGCAACGGGGAAATCCTGGATTGAAGGGGATTATGGGAGATTTCACGGACGGAATTCCTGGACTGAACGGGCAGAAGGGATTCGCGGGATTTGATGGAACAGCTGGCCGAAAGGGAAACGTTGGTAGGTATAAAACAGTCTGGAATTTGTATGTGCCGATATATGTATCATGTTTTTAAATGGGACACTGACCAAGCAATATTCAAATTTTCTTTAAATTAGGGATGGCAACGGTTATTCGGTTGACCGGTTATCTGCTTCTAAAGGAGGTTAATAGGTTACAAAATTAATATTCGGTTACTCTTGCAGAAAACACAATTTTTGGTTGAACGCAATAAATGCTCAAATCGTTAGTTTTGTTTTACTTCATTTCACTGTATTTGCTAATCCGCTTATCTTATCGCAAATTATCGGCAATTACCAACCCGTGATGCCCTCCTGTGGATCAAAAGCGATTAGAGTTGTAAACCATCGGGGAGCAGCGGATTAATGAGCAGACACACAAGCAATTAGCACATACTCTGCAGTGTGTTTGTTTAGCACTTTACATTATATTGTGTTTCCATTATTCACATATTGTTAAATATAAATTATAAACCGACCAATAAGGCTTGTCAATTAGCACATTTGACTGCCACATGTCCTTTTATTTAATAAATGTTACATCAACGTGAATAACCAGTAAAAGGTTGGTCCAACTTGTTCATATATTACGCCCTAATAAGGACATTGAGTATAAACAGGCCTTAACGACAGATGTTAAAAACCAGTTAGTGCACGTAATTCTTAAAGGACAATGGGTGTTAATAAAACACAACATAATTCAAATTCTGCACTAGCTTTTATTGATCAAGATTTAGAACAATAATTATGTGTAAATGACATGAAGCTAATATTAAAACAAAAAAAAATATCACAGTTCACCGACAAACATATAACAAATTGTTTATAAACGTAAATCATGCGTTTTTCAGGTGTTTTGTTTTTATGTGGTACAAAGACAGTCGGTTAACCGGTTAACCGCTGGAATATCAAAACAGGTTAACCGGTTACGGATTTGCTTAGGTTTGCCAACCCTACTTTAAATCAATGCCCCTTGATAGCTTTCATATGATCTTTTTTTAACAGATTCAAGAAAGCAAACATATTTTAAAATATTGAACTTTAAAAGACTTTAAACTCGGAATTCTTCAAATACAACCATGACTATTTGGTTTTGAGTCCACCCAAACCTGTTGGCAGTGTTAAGATGTTTTGACAAGTCAGATCCAGATTCCTGAATGGCTTAATGACATTGCCACATAAATCCGGTGATCAATAAAACTTAATATGAGCCTCGCTCACAGAAAAATGGGGTTTAATGCTTAAATTGTCGTCTCAGATCAGCCTGTTTTTGTTTATTCTAAGTAGAAGTGCAAGACTCTATTTTCTAGTATGTCATTATAATTTTTTGCAGAGTTATATGCCCTTGAAGTTAGTCAAATATGTGATACTTGACACACTAAGCAATGTTACTGGACGACCAATGAATTTGGGGTGTAAATGTGAAAGAAGGCTGAAGATATACCCATCAATATCAGACTTTACATATAAAGCCTTCACCTGTTTATGTTGCACTGTTTTCAGGTGACAAGGGTGACATGGCCGTCTAAAGATTTCACCTGTTTATGTTGCACTGTTTTCAGGTGACAAGGGTGACATGGCCCTCTAAAGCCTTCACCTGTTTATGTTGCACTGTTTTCAGGTGACAAGGGTGACATGGCCCTCTAAAGCCTTCACCTGTTTATGTTGCACTGTTTTCAGGTGACAAGGGTGACATGGCCCTCTAAAGCCTTCACCTGTTTATGTTGCACTGTTTTCAGGTGACAAGGGTGACATGGCCCTCTAAAGCCTTCACCTGTTTATGTTGCACTGTTTTCAGGTGACAAGGGTGACATGGCCCTCTAAAGCCTTCACCTGTTTATGTTGCACTGTTTTCAGGTGACAAGGGTGACATGGCCCTCTAAAGCCTTCACCTGTTTATGTAGCACTGTTTTCAGGTGACAAGGGTGACATGGCCCTCTAAAGCCTTCACCTGTTNTTAAAGTGAAAAGTGTCGTCTCTGATTAGCCTGTGCAGTCTGCTTATCTGGGACGACATTTAATGCACATGCATTAAGCCCTGTTTACCCAGAATGAGGCCCATTTATTGATTACTTGTATAGCTTTGATGTGTAATTATTAAACGCTAACGATGCTAGCTCTAGTAGTGTAAAAGCCATCATCACGATGACAGTGTTGGTCTCTGGCCGTTAAACAATTGTTCCTTTCAAATACAACTCAACAATCATGTTGTATAATAACATGGGTATGCAGTGAAAATAATCTTATAATAGTGTGTGTTATATTTTTTGACAGTCACTTAATTGTAACAAACCAAGAATATCAGCACAATCAACTGGTTCTCAACCATTTTAATTTGACCTCTATTTGTGACATTTACCTTAACTTAAAGAAACGTATTTGTATGGAAACATACATTGCTTTCATTACGAAATTGACAAAATTAATAAGGGTTATTTACCATCTATTCAATAAGAATAAACAATCATCAACAAAAATAAAAATAAAATTGACCTTTAAGTATGACATTGATCTTTGATCTACAGTTCTAGTTCATCTCTGTTGAGTGCTGTCTCATTTTGACCCACGTCATGCCCAAATGGGTCTTGTGCCATATGCGGCCAGAAATTCTCCAGACCAACCTGAGCATTAGCACAGACTGGGCAGGAGCTACGCTGTCCTCTAACGAGACCGCTAAACCGTGCGTGTCTTTTAACCCTTTGAGCGCTGGAACCGAATTTTTTGAAGGCCTTTGCAAACAGTTTGGATCCAGATGAGACGCCACAGAACGTGGCGTCTCATCAGGATCCAAACTGTTTGCTATTCTGATAGTATTCTTTGAAAAAAAGTGAAGAAAATGATGATTTTAGAAATTCAGCAGACGACATTTTAGCAGACGACAAATTTCCCAGCATGCAAAGGGATAGAGGACAGGTTTACTCCTTACCAGACTGCATGATCGTAGTATTGATCTACGCTGGCTGCATATGGCATAAGATCCATTTTTGCATGATGCAGGTTGTTTTGCAAACATTTGTGCAGAGAATCAGAAAATAAGTTGATCTTTGGCTAAGTTTGTCCGTTCAAGCAGAAAGCTATTTAAATTTTAGACCTTTGACCTCAAACTTGCATGACCTATTTGCGCTTCATGCTGTCTGATTGAATTTTACATAAGTGCCAGGTAGTTAAAAAAATCCATAGAATATCACAGTATTTTTATAGTACAGAAAGTATAGTAAAGTTTTAGTCTAGACTCAATTATTTATTTGTAGGTCATTATTAAGGTGTAGATTGCTGTCAGCTTTCCTAACTATCTTAGCATTTACAATGGCCATCTTTTGTAACATCACAATTGGAATTTTAGTAACTAATTCACACAGTCACTGAATTACATCGTCATCGTTAGTGTCAGTTTATCAGAGTTTATCAGAATGTTTGAGATTTTATCAGTAGATAATGTATTTATTTTTATATTTTCTCATTAATATAAACATAAACAATTGTCAGTGTTAATATAAATTAATTTTTTATAGTATAAATGTAAAACAAACAGATTTTTTTTATTAAGTTTTTGCACATTGGAGATATTTCAATNCTAAAGCCTTCACCTGTTTATGTTGCACTGTTTTCAGGTGACAAGGGTGACATGGCCCTCTAAAGCCTTCACCTGTTTATGTTGCACTGTTTTCAGGTGACAAGGGTGACATGGCCCTCTAAAGCCTTCACCTGTTTATGTTGCACTGTTTTCAGGTGACAAGGGTGACATGGCCCTCTAAAGCCTTCACCTGTTTATGTTTCACTGTTTTCAGGTGACAAGGGTGACTTGGCCGTCTAAAGCCTTCACCTGTTTATATTGCCCTGTTTTCAGGTGACAAGGGTGACATGGCCCCATTCATGGAGAGCCTTGTTGGCGAGTCAGGTGATGTGGGATTAGGGGGGCTCCCGGGCATGGACGGGCTTCTGGGACTACCAGGTTGGTCACTAGGTCTTTTGGGGTCTTTTTGGGACTCGGGTTGTAAATGAAAAAGATTTCATTGATTTAAACCTTCACAAAAATATTACGTGTAACATTGTATAATGTGAATTTTGGAATAAGAAATCAAACTTGGAATGGACATCATTTGGTTATTTTTTTTTCAAATAAAACTGTTGTTTCATGGTGTGAATGTATTTTTTAAATAATCTGTTATTATTTTTAGTATAATAAGCATTTTCCATGACCTTTATCAGGTTACTATTTTTTTGTCTATCAAGTTTAAACAATGGAACATAAATAATTGTTATTAATATTTTTTTGCCTTCACAATTTAGGCATGAAAGGAGAGTCTGGCTTCCCTGGTGAACCCGGGCGCGAAGGTGAACCCGGAGTTTCAGGAAGACCCGGGCGCGACGGAGTTCCAGGTGGCCGAGGACTTGACGGGGAGAAGGGCTTTCCGGGCCTGAGCGGTGATGTGGGAGTCTCCGGGTTCCCAGGTGAGCCCGGATTGCCAGGCAGGGATGGAACCCCAGGATTGAATGGCTTTAAGGTGCGTGGGCAAGAATTTGTCATTTTTTTGTTGTTAAATGGCAGTGTTTACTACTAATAAAGATTTTATAAATTATTATGATATTATTCCAACATAAGTTATGGTATAACTAAATGGTTCAGTATTTTGAAACCATGATTTTAGTATTTAAATTTGTGTACTATACCTTGGTCATTTAAGGTTTGTATTCACACAAATTTTCCTAAAAAAAAACTTAACTGAATAATCTCCAATTAATACACTTGCAAACATGAGTCTGTTAGGAGTATTAGTCATGTTGCATAAAAAAAAATAAAAATTAAAGATACTAATATGTATGCCTGTTTTTCTAACAGAATTGGTTGTATCATATGAAATATTCCCCCCTCCCCATTCCAGTATCACATGTTATCACACCCATAACACAAAAATATCCTCTATCTGTCTTTGACGTGCATGAAGGCAGTGCTATATGAAAGAGTAGATCACGTTTGAGACGTGTTCTGGGAAAATTGGGGTTAATGCATGTGTGTAAAGTGTATTCCCTGATAAGCCTGCGCTTTCAGCCTTAACTGGTTTTTCGTTTTGAAGGGACTCTTTCAACAAACAAAACAATAAAAGCGGAAAGTGTCATTCCTGATAAGCCTGTGTAGACTTGCATTAAGCCAAGTTTTTCCAGAATGAGGCTGTTTCATTCCAGGGTGCGCGAGGTGAGCCGGGTCGTCTCCTTGGTGACCTTATTCCGGGAAGTCGAGGCACTCCGGGTCGTCCCGGACTCAGGGGTATCGATGGGGAGCCCGGACAGTACGGGGAGGATGGTATCCCAGGGTTCCCAGGAGTTAAAGGGCCCCAGGGTTAGTTCTTAGAAATGGGCAGTCAAAAATAGTAAACACATATATCTGACATTGTTGCTCAAGAATTCTGACTTATAGTACTTACATATTGATCTGATATTTTTGGATTGATTTTGCTCTTTTGATTACAAAATTATTGCATGAATATGTTCACTTGTTGTTTATTCTTTTGTTTAGATTAGGAAAGCTTTCATGACAATACATTTATTGATACTGAAAAAAATGTTAAACCTTTTCATTTTACATTTGTAAATCTTTTGACATAAGTTAATCATGCATCATCAAAATGATAACTGATAGCACGGACAATCATTTGCTTCCATTTTTCCAGCCATAACCAATATTATGGTAGCTAAGCTCAAAATAGTTATGATGCTAAAAAACATGTTCAATATTCTCCTAGCATAGAATTTGGCTGACCAAATCTCTTGTAAGCAGGAACAAAGGCATATCAGGTCATAGTGGCGTAGTGGATATGGTGTCCACCTAGCGAAAAGGAGGTCACTGGTTTGATCCCCACTGTGGGAGCATTCTTAAGATCACCCCCAAAGACACCAAGTACTGGTTCTACCCAGGAAATGGGCTCAAAAGAGTTTCTATAAGCCTTCCGCTTCTGATACAATCAAGCTTAAACAAATAGGTTTAAACTGAAATCATATTGCAGGTGACAATGGCCGTAGGGGTCTTACTGGAGTACCAGGACGCAAGGGTGAGCGCGGGGCGATGATTGAGGGGCAAAGGGGCTACAAAGGGGAGCCTGGGGCACCGGGAGAACCCGGACTGAATGGATTTGCCGGAATCCGGGGTGAGGCTGGACTGCCAGGACTTCCTGGATTTTTCGGAGAGAAAGGAACCCCAGGAGACATGGGCGTCAATGGTTTTCCGGGAGTTCGAGGTCGGAGGGGTCCAGCTGGCCCCAAGGGATTCCCCGGATTTAATGGAAGAGCAGGTGTGGATACAAAATAGTTTGAGTATTTAGTACTTATGCTTTTATCTTGAAGGCAAAGTGGTATAGAATTTGTTTTCAAAAGTTCTTGTTTAGACTGTGCGCGAACTATGTCTTGTCAGTTTACATTTCAAAGAGACCTTAAGTAATTTTAATACTTTAACTTATGCTTTTTTTATCTACCTTTTAAACATGATATCCCAGTTTTGATGATGCAAATGAGCACCTTACTGTAATGCTTGACCTGGTAAATGTTTTTGAAGGCTTGCTAAGTCATTCTGTCAACATTTGCATGTCAATAAA
The DNA here is from genome assembly GCA_007657795.1 of Dreissena rostriformis. Taxonomy (NCBI): domain Eukaryota; kingdom Metazoa; phylum Mollusca; class Bivalvia; order Myida; family Dreissenidae; genus Dreissena; species Dreissena rostriformis. Next base: position 92,405 of record VMBQ01002168.1, read on the forward strand.
ATGAGTAATCTGGATTGCATGGCAACACTGCTCATGTTCATGGCTGTTGTACGCCATGCATTTTTTTAAATTGTACTTATTGCATACACTCCCCACTGTCGTTCTATAAACCATTGATTTTTAATTATAGTTATGCCAATGCATTATTTAAAATCTTGTGATCAGTTTACAATGGGATTTGCTATGTTACAGGACTGAAGGGAGAGAAGGGAGTCATGGGTCAGTCTGGAACCCCCGGTCTGAAGGGCCTCGATGGAACCTCAGGAAACCCAGGGGCGCTAGGTATGTCTGTTGTCATTGCAACTACATATAGTGATTCAATATATTAATTAAAAAACGAATATAAAGACAATGAAAAACAAATACTTTTTTTTCTTTCACCCAATGTTTATGATTACATTAGTAAATTTCAGTGAGCAGTAAGAGTTTGTTTCTTAAAGGGACATTTAGACGCTATTTTCCCCTTAATGTGTTTCTTTAAGGGGCATATCAACGTATTTCCCAACTCAGAATGTACATATAAATAAAAGCAATGCATATTCCGTCTTTAAAAGAAGATATCTAGTTACAATGTCATGTTGATGAAAAAAATTACAATGCCAAAAATTATTTTTCGTTTACGCCTTCAGTCTATTTTCAGGGAAATTACTAGAAATTTGACCCCCCCCCCGCAAATTTAAGTGATTTCACTGTTAACTGAACAGCTGGAATATAGGGTATTGGATTTAAGCCCTTGATTTGCTTAAACAAATCTCTTCATATAAGTTTGTTCTATGTGGAGTAACTTCATGTTTTTTAGGCATGAAAGGTGAAAGGGGTATTTCGGGAACACCCGGCATACGGGGCCTTGAAGGAATCCGGGGAATGAAGGGAAACAACGGGTTTCCCGGACAGGCTGGACGTCCCGGAGTCGACGGTATTAATGGAGAAAAGGGACTATTCGGAGAAAGCGGGCTATCTGGATTAGATGGACTTCCTGGTGATAATGGCAGGCCGGGATTGGACGGGGTCAAAGGGTCAAAGGGAGAGATCGGGCTGTCTGTGAAAGGCCAGAGAGGTATGGTATTTGTTTTCAAATTTCCTTGTTTAGACTGTGTGCGCTTTTAGTATTGTCAGTTTGCATCTAAAGCCGAGCACTGTATAATGTTGATTTGATACAAAAATTATTGGCTCACCTAAGCATTATTGTTAATGGTTTGCTATTGTGGAATGTGGCCCTCTGGCATCCAATAGCTTACAAAATGTATTTCTATGAAACTAAAAAACTCACAGCTTTTATATTTGGTTCATGTATGTGACATCAGATTATGGTCCTTAACAAAGTTTGTACAAAACATGTCCATGGGCAAACTCCATAACACACACACTGGCCACCCCCATAACGCTGATAAGGCAATCTTGCCCCATTTTTCCTAGCATCAGTTGTTCATATACAATTCTACCTTATCGTATACATTGTATATTTGCAAAGTCACTTATACATTTCCATATTTACTTACGTTTCCCAAGTTTTTTTGCACACTTTGATGGTAACATAAGCAGCTTAACCCTTTCTCACTCAGAATCAAAGTAAAAATGGCTATATGCACACAACATAAAACCAGAACAGCCTTCTTTTCAGTATATGTAAGGCTTGGAAATGAAGCTTTTTAAAATTTAAATGTAGTAAGAAAGATCTTAAATTTAATAAGATTTTCCTCTAGGTACTGCAAACACATCAATATGCATATCTGAGTGGTAAAGGGTTAACCTTACCCATTTCCATGGTTACTTTAGCAGCTTACCCATATCCATGGTAAGTTGGTAACCTTAGCAGCAAACCCATTCCCATTGATTTTTTTTTTTTGTGACCCACAGGTGGTCCGGGTCTTCCTGGGTTGGATGGCAGGATCGGGCTTCCCGGGGTCGGAGGGCTGAAAGGTCGCGCCGGGGAAATGGGATTACCAGGTAGGCAATTACAGGCCTGACGATGAGCATGAAATCGTTTGAGACTCCCTGTGGGAAAATTATGCTTAATGCATGTGCGTTAAATGTCGTCCCAGATTAGCCTGTGTAGTCTGCACAGGCTAATCAGGGATGACACTTGCTGCTTTGATGATTTTTTGAAAACGGAAAGTGTCATTCCTGATTATGTGCTGACTGCACAGGCTAATCTGGGATGACACTTTGCGCACAGTAATTAAGCCCCGTTTTCCCAGAGTGCAACTTATTTCATTTCTACAGTTGTATATGGCTCTATTTACGTAATAGCAAATAATAACATATCTTATTTGAATGTCCTTAGTCAAATATTTGTTTATGATTTTCTTTGAGTGGATTGAACGAAGTTCAGCGTTGAATAATTTGCAAGATTTTTCTTATATTATTTTGTGAACATTTCTAGAAAACGTTGACATTCCTTTAAAGACATGTTTTCTTATTGTTTCTGTCTTTATTTTGAAACAAACAGTGCTAAAACTTGTAAAAAGCATCAAATGACTTCATTAAAAGAACTTAAATGTATTTTAACAAGACAAAATTACAGCTAAGTTTAAACCATGTGGTTGTATTAAACTTCAATGCATGTTTTGTGTTGATGGGATGACGGTTTATTTGACCTTACACAGAAAATCATTTTTTTATTGGCTTAACAATGTCACATGATGACCTATTTTTTCATATTGATCATTCGATTTTCACATCCAGTCAGGAACGTTAAAATGATGTCACAGAAGATCCTTTATCACACTGAACGGGGTCAGTAAGAAACAGACTGTGTAATGAATAATTTTGAAATCAGTTTCGTGTCCAATAGGTATAATAGTAAATAGACTTTCCTGATATATTCGCCTCAATAGACTTTGAAAAAGCCAATTAAAGCGAAATATATCACGAAATAGTGAAGATTTTTCTTGGTATATTTGTGTCTTAAATTAGTATATGTACTGTTTTCCACAGGTTTGGACGGCATGCGAGGTGATAAGGGTTTGGACGGTAGGCCCGGCGAGGCTGGTGGCACCGGAAGGCCCGGAGGGAAAGGGGAAAGGGGAGATAACGGGCTCCCAGGATTCCCTGGAGAAAAGGGCCGCAGGGTAGGTGTCCCTATTTAATGCTTTCTCTTATGTAAATAGGACTTACTCAATTTGAACTTCTCAAACATATACAACTCTTTATAGAGCTACATGTTTGATTGTAATTTGTTTAGCTCATTTTGGTGAAAGAACATTTATTTTCGTCAAAATTTAAACTACTACAGTGGGCTTCATGTATAGTTGATAGAGTTTAAAAAATGTTTTGGAACTTAATTTATGATTGTCAAATATTTTAAACATATTTTGTCACTGTCTAGGGGTTCAATGGTCGAGACGGGCTTCCAGGTCTAACAGGAATGAAGGGGGTGCCTGGCTTGGATGGGATAAATGGAGAGCCTGGGCGCCTGGGTGAACCCGGAGAGGTTGGCTTCCCCGGGCGGCCCGGTATGTTCGGACTGGATGGTTTGAAAGGACCAGAAGGCAACAGGTTGGTCAGGATGTTATGTATATGACAGGGGTTTGATTTTTCCTCCTTTCAGCAGATTTCCTCCCTTTCAATGTCCAACTGATTTTGCAAATAGTTATGAACTTTGCTTGATCTCTATACAAATGAACTGTTTAACAGGACCCTGTAATGGGGATAGGGCATTTTCCTCCCCTGAGGTGGTTCTTAAATAACACCCCTGGGGTTGGAGTGGTTTTGGAGACTATTGCAGCATATAAACAGATCAGAGTCTGTATTTTTTTACCAACCCATTCTTAGACGTAAGTATAGACCGGAATGATTGGACTGGATTGAAAGAATCAGAAGGGAACAGGTTGGTCAGGATGTAATAAATATTGAGGGGGGGGGGGGGGGCAGTAGGGTTGTTTTTTTTTTGTTTTTTTTTTGTTCAGAGTTTATTTACAGGTCCATGCACGCCCCTTCACGGGGTCATTGTAGCTGGACCTGGTAGGGTTGGTTTTTGATACTATTGCAGCTTATAAATAAACAGATCAGAGCCCGTAGGCACCAATGAATTTAAAAGCTACACTGTAAAATCAGTTATACTTATCAGCATGAAATATCATGGCCTTTCTAAAGATTACCTTTTTGTGGACACTTGAATTTGTGGATTTCTGATTTTCGAACAAAAAATTTGGAATTAAGGTCATGCGTTTGTGTTAAATTAGGGAATCGGTCAAGAAATCAACGAACTTTTATGTCCCACAAATAATGATGATTTTACAGAATGTACATCATCTTTATCTTTTGAAATTCCCAGCCAACAATGCAGGCTTGCATTATAGCTAGATCATATAAAGTCAATACAAAATGATTGATACATCGGGTAAGTAAGAAAGTAAGTAATTACGTAAATTGTGTATTATAGTGACACGGGCAATATTACAAAACATCATATGAGTATATGTACAAATGTGTTTTGCACCCGACCTGATGGGCCTATAAGTCACCAAAACAGAATATTTCAAATTATATACATTGTACAATAGCACCATATACACTGATACATGTGAATAATATATTATGAATATGAATATGAAAAAAAAGATTGTACAGGAATTAATGTTGATGATAAACTTATTCAAACTCAGTCTTATTAATTATGCTTTAACAATAAATTTAGAGAGTTTTCAAGGACAAAGAGACATTAGTATATTCAGTTTACTAATAGAATTGTGGTTCATCAGCTCAGGTATTTCTTGTTTTGCTTGTTCCAGGGGTCTGGATGGGTTCCCAGGTCGGGCTGGTGAATCTGGAATTCCAGGATTGGGCGGCCCGGCCGGACTGAAAGGGTTTGCAGGGGACGAGGGACTGCCAGGCCTGTCTGGTCTGCCAGGACTCAAGGGAATGTCAGGTACTTGACAGCTCAATAAAGGACTGGGTTAACCCTTTCCTGCTCAGAAATAAATGATAAAAGGCTATATGCGAACAGCATAAAATCAGAACAGCCTGGGAGTAACTTGCAGACTGTTCAGGTTTTATGCTGTTTGCTACACATCAGTAGCTGGAAATGAAGCCTTTACAACTCAAATCAATTCTATTAAGAAAAGTCTTAAATTTAATTTGATTCTAAGGGACTATGAAGGCGTCAAAGTGTGTATCTGATTGGTAAAGGGTTAACCAGAAGTGAAACATAGTGTAGCAATTCTGTCATCGAAACAGTTAAAATTTATACTGGACTCAAGATTTATCCTCACCATTTATTCCACTTTGGCAAATTGAACTTTGAGAAATTCCGAGTAGTTAATCTAGTAAACTCTAGGGTGAAGCCAGCGTAAAAATGTTACAATAATTTTACAGGGGTTTGATTTTTCCTCCTTCCAGCTGATTTCCTCCCTTTCAATGTCAAACTCATTTTACAAATAGTTATAAAGTTTGCTGGATCTGTATACAAATGAAGGAGTTTAGTTTAACTCTGTAAGGGGGGTAGGGCATTTTGCTCCCCTGCGGTGGTTCTTAAATCACACCCCTGTTTTATTATTGTAAATTTGTCATGTTTCTCTTCAGGTGAACCTGGTCTGCCTGGACTGCAAGGTGAACGTGGTGATGACGTTGTGACAGGTACGTTACCATAGCAACACTTTTCATTACTGCTTATGATTATGATTTCATACTTGTATTATAATGATAAAACTACAAAGGTTCTGCATAACTGCCCGCCTGAACATTTAAGCATGTGTGTCCGCTATTACTACTGAGGTTCATTCATTGTTACCATTTCATTGCAACATCACTTTCATTGAGTCAAAAAGAAATAATGGCATATCTGTTCAAATGATGTTCAAACTATTCTTAGACATAGTTTAATTTAAATTGTGGTACTTAACCAACAGTGATGTTCTTATTGGTCTTAAGAAAAACCAGAGAGTATCGTGTTCAAATAAATATATAAATAATGATCTTTTTAGTGAGCTGTCAATTTCATTCTATAAATGTCCTAGACCCAAATTATAGTGAAGGTCACAGTTTCTCTCTACAAAGGCCAATATCAGTCTGTAAATGTCCTTGACCCGAATTATAGCGAAGGTCACAGTTTCTCTCTACAAAGGCCAATATCAGTCTGTAAAAGTCCTTGACCCGAATTATAGTGAAGGTCACAGTTTCTCTCTACAAAGGCCAATATCAGTCTGTAAAAGTCCTTGACCCCAATTATAGTGAAGTTCACAGTTTCTCTCTACAAAGGCCAATATCAGTCTGTAAATGTCTTTGACCCTGATTGTAGTGAAGGTCACAGTTTCTCTCTACAAAGGCAAATATCAGTCTGTAAATGTGCTTGACCCCAATTATAGTGAAGTTCACAGTTTCTCTCTTCAAAGGCTTATATCAGTCTGTAAATGTCCTTGTTTGTAGTGAAGGTCACAGTTTCTTTCTCCACAGGTTTCCAGGGAATTCGGGGAGAGAATGGGCTATCCGGTCTGCCTGGTCGTCTGGGACAGAAAGGAATGCGTGGGGACGGTGGTGTTGCTGGACTTCCGGGTTTCAAGGGTCGTGCAGGTGAACCGGGCTTCAGCTATGGTGGGGCCAAGGGAGCCAGGGGGAATGATGGTTTGCCAGGCCTGCCTGGTGAGTATTTGAGCTTTGCTATGGGAAAACAGGACTTTATGCATGTGCGTAGTGTCGTCCCAGATTAGCCTAATCTAAGGCTAATCAGGGATAACTCTTTCCGCTTTTATTGTGTTTTTTTTCGCTTAAAGGAAATCTCTTTTTAGCAAAAATCCAGTTTAGGCGGAAAGTGTTGTTTCAGATAAGCCTGTGCAGACACTTAAATGTCATGCGTTAAGCCCAGTTTTCCCAAAATGAGGCTTATTATTAACAAAAGTGAAGACTGGAACCTTCCACATATTTTCCAAATTTCTTGTTATTGTTTTTAACCAGGTTTTCCGAAGGAAAAAACTGGTTATTAGATTGGCGAATGCGGGCGGGCTGGCGGGCAGGCTGGCGGGCGGGCGGAACAAGCTTGTCCGGGCCATAACTATGTCGTTCATTGTCAGATTTTAAAATCATTTGGCACATTTGTTCACCATCATTGTACGGTGTGTCGTGCGAAATAATTAGGTAGATATCTCCAAGGTCAAGGTCGCCACGACTAAAAATAGATTGATTTTGAAACAAGGGGGGTAATTGTGATGAACAATCAGTAGCAATGCACATTTTGATTTGCAGTTGTCTCCCTTTATCAGATTTTTTTTTTTGAAAACCTGGTTTTGTGACAATTTTGTCCCTTGTCATTGTTGTAGATTGATGAAAGTGGATTGCTATTTGAATTACATATCATCCATTTTTATTTTTGTTAACTGTTTAAAGTTTTCATTCAATGCCAAAAGTAAAATATTTTGTTTGTCAGTTATGTTAATATAAAGTTGTTTATATGGTGTTGTGGCTCGACACTTGTAGGTCAGGAAAATGAAATTCCCACTAGTTAACGGAAATCCCCAACCAAGATCTACTTGTATATATTAACAAAAGCTGATACTCGCTGTATTTTTATAATAACTTATTAAAAAAAAGGTGAAAATTTGCAACATGCACTAAAATGATTTTGAGAAATAAATTGTAAGCTTATTTGATAGGATCAAACAAAGTAAAATTAATTATACATGGTCGTCGATTATTGTTCCTATTAACCCTTTGAGCGTTGGAACCAGATTTAAAAGGCCTTTGCAAACAGTTTGGATCCAGATGAGACGCCACAGAACGTGGCGTCTCATCAGGATCCAAACTGTTTGCTATTCTGTTAGTGGTTTTTGAAAGAAATGCAGCAGACGACATTTTAGCAGATGACAAATTTCCCAGCATGCAAAGGGTTGAAATATTTGTCCTCGATTAGAAGAGTAAAAATGAAACTCCAGAAATATTGTCAGGAGATAAAAAAAATAAGATTAGGTAGTTTAATACGACACAGGACGATACTTAAAAGGAAACTAAAAATAAAAATTATTAAAAGCTTGAGCCTTTGAATGGTTGCAAATTATGGATTGTTTAACCAGTTTGAAAAAATTTGAATTCTAAGTTAGTGAATATGGGCCAAGTTTAGTTTATTATTCCCTGCCAAATTTCCCCCGCCAAAGGCGGAGATATATTGTTTTGGCGTTGTACGTCCGTCCTTCTGTCCGTCCGTCCGGCACTTTTGTGTCCGGAGCCATATCTTGGAAGTGCTTTGGCGGATTTCATTGAAACTTGGTATGAGTATATACATGGATAAGAGGATGATGCACGCCAAATGGCATTGTACACCATCTGTTATTATCAATAGAGTTATGGCCCTTTGTGTATATTCTGTGTCAATGCAGCATGTGGGGGTCTGTGACAAAGCTCTTGTTTGGCGGGGGATATCAATTCAACGAATTTGCTTGTTTCTTATTCAATCTTGAGTATTCAAGAATGTGATTGTCTTCTCCATGCAGGACTAGTTGGAGAGCCCGGTTTCCAGGGTCGTGGGGGTTTGGCTGGTTTAACTGGAATGAAAGGTGAACCCGGTGTAAACGGGGAGCCCGGACGATATGCCCGCGACGGATTACCAGGCCTAAAGGGCTTCCCAGTAAGTGAGCTGAAAAGTAATACCTGTATGAACCCTTTCCTGCTCAGATTCACACTGTGGTTTGTTTGTAGTCCCTTTGAAGATCAAATTAAATGTAAGACTTTTCTTACAATATTCAAGTTTTAAAGGCTTCAGTTTCAAACCCTTAGATACTGATGAGCAGCAAACAGCATAAAATCAGGAAAGACTGCGAGTTACTTTCAAGCTGTTCTGGTTTTATGCTGGTTGCATATTGCCATTTTCACTTTGCTTCGTAGGGGGAAAGGGTTAAACAGGATGCACTACAGGATGCGTATAAAAGACAATTTTGTATACTAAAAATGTACCGTTCAAATGTTTAAACAAATATTGGTGCATATTTTTGGCATTCATTACATGCAATGGAATTATTATTATTAAATTTATTGGCATATTTACTGACCATACATCAATCAGTAGCTAACTCTGTCTACATAATGATATGCAAATGTTTTTAAAGACACATCCATATAATCTTGATGAAAATATCAATAAAATCTTATTGATCAAACAAGCACAGTTAAACTAGATTTTCGCCAAGAAGAGACTTTCTTTAAACAAAAAATTAAATTGAAGTGACTCAAAAATTTTGTACAAGACATATCTGTTGAAAAATGAAGTAACAGTTTTCTGAATGGCTAAATCAGGTAGTATTGATCGGTAATTCATGAGTTTTCTTGTTTCCAGGGTGACCGAGGTCGTGAAGGATTTAACGGTCTGAAAGGCAACCGGGGTGAGCCCGGATTTCCCGGGGCTGAGGGAGTCAGGGGTATGTCCGGCAGTCCGGGATTCGACGGGTCCAAGGGACAAAACGGAGATAACGGCCCTAAAGGTGGGTTAATATTCATGGTTAACCCTTTCGCGCTCAGCATCAAAGTGAAAATGGCTATATGCAACCAGCGTAAAACCAAAACAGCATGCGGGTAACTTGCAGTCTGTTAAGGTTTTCACATGATTGCTGCTCAGTACCTCAGGGTTAGAAATGAAGCGTTTAAAATTTCTTAGGGACTACAAACTCGACAAAATGCGACAAAGTGCTCATCTGAGTGTTTAAGGAATAAGCATGGAACTTTATTGTTTTATTGTGAACAGGGTTTGTGCTTGTTAAAACGTCAGCAACTTTCAGCATGCAGAAATGGCGGTGATTATGTTATTATATGTCACATTGTTTTGTGTTTTATATTCAATTTTATATTAAAAAAAAAATACTTCAAATTCGCAGTGGAAAAGTGCCTGTCTTGTGGTCAGGAGGTTCCAGGTTTAATCTCCACTTTGGGATTAAGGATTATTATCTAGATTCCTTTGATGTACTGGTTCTACCCAGGAAATGGACTCAAGAGGGCCTCATTTAGCAATAGGTGTTTGATGCAATCTAGTTAAAATAAATTGGTTTCAATTTATACTTAACATTTTATTTTAAGGTTTCAAGGGAGATGTGGGTGAACCAGGACCTGCACCTATAATAAGGAGAGAAGAGCATGTCGGTGAACCCGGGATAAATGGTTTTCCAGGGCCAGATGGCTTACCTGGTTTAAATGGCCTCAAAGGTATGTTGGTAATTTGTGCATTTGTACATTTGAATATCTGCTTTTGAATGCAGTGGCAGTTTGTGAATATTAAATATTTTTACTCACCTGAGCGCAACATGCTAATGGTGAGCTTTTGTGATCACCTTTGGCCATCATTTGTTGTGCGTTGTGCATCGTTTATGTTGCCTTCTGAACTTTCTACAGGCCACATGTATTGCCCTGTCTTCATGAAATGTGGTCAGTTGTAATGATATCTCGGTGTAGTTCAACACTTGGTAATCTGGGGTCAAAAACTAGGTCACTAGTTCAACTCAAAGAAAAAGCTTCTGAACACCTTTGAATTCACCTTTTTATGCCCAATCATAATGAAATATGCTCTGAACATTTATCTCAATGATATCTCTGCCAAGTTTGAAAATGTTTCTGGGCCTTTAAAAAACATAGTCACCTAGGGGCGGGGCAGTTTTTCTTTATGGCTTAATTAAAACCTTCTGAACATTCAAGAGGTCACATTTATTGCCCAATCATCATAAAACTTGCTCAGAACATCCCAATATATCTGCCCATTTGAAAAGTGTCCCGGTCCGTTGAAAATAATGGCCACCACAGATTTCCTTATATTGCTATAGTGAAACCTTTTGAACACTTTATGTGACAGTTTTTGCCCAGTCATCATGAAAATTGCTCAGAACAGTTGTTCTCATGACATCTCGGCTGAGTGTGAAAATGGCTGTGGTTTATTTAACATCATGGTCTTCAGGGTTGAGATAGTTTTCTTTGTATTCTATAAAAATGGAAAGTGTTGTCCCTTATTAGCCTGTGCAGACTGCACAGGCTAATATGGGATGACACTTTATGCACATGCATAAAGCCCAGTTTTCCCAGAATGCTGAACCCTGGATGTGCTGACTTCTTTTGCCACAGGTCTCTCTGGACTCAATGGTCTGGACGGAGAGAAAGGCAATCGCGGCTTGAATGGAGGAAATGGGGCTGCAGGGGGGAAGGGCCCCCAGGGTGACGATGGGTTGGAGGGACTTAGGGGTCGTAATGGTAACCAAGGGCGACAGGGCACGGACGGGGTGCCTGGGCGACAGGGCGCAGCTGGAACCGGACCTGGTATCTTCTTTGCCAGGTAGGAAGTGGGTTCAATACAAATTTTAGTCACCTTTTCTTAAAAGTATTAATTATTTGCCAAAAATAAGCGTTTTTTGTGTGTGTTTTTTTGCAATTTTGGTGGTATCCATCCACTGTTAAATAAAGGAAAAATAATACAAATTTGTCGGATTGGGAAACTTGAACGTTTTTGCTAAAGCAACTCCCAGAAATTAAAAAAAAAATGGAACAAATGTATAGATAAAGGGAAAATCTTCGCATGAATAACACATATGACAATTAATGTAGTGCAAAAGCATATTTCTTAACAGTTACTAAGCTATTTTAAGAACGGCTTACATTGTTAATAGTAGTCATACATTGCTTTCTGATCAGTGCAACAACATGACATATAAAATCCTCAATACAGGACTCATTCAGTCTCCTTTGTACATTGCGTTTTAAGAAACAGTTGAAGTCGCAACAATCAATTTTATGATTATTTTGATAGAATGTCAATTTCTTGTATACTTTTAACTTTTGTTTAATTTTATGTTATAGTTTACATATTAACATTTAAATAAGTTACACTATTATTTATGAATAATGCCTTTACATGTATTTCTGGTAAACTTCCATTATGTGAAATGAATAAATGACATAATTAAACGACAAGATCTGATTATTTTGTATATTTCTCAATTAGTTTTTATTTACTTCTGCTCATTCTGTCTGTTAATATTTTGTTTAACAACAGCTCCTGTTTCAGGACGAGGAAATGCATTTATAATAAGTCAGGTTCATGTTGCGTTCCAAAAAAAGCTGTACCAAAATCTTGTATACAAATTTTGCTGTTTTTCTAGGTATATTCAAATGTGTAATAAATTGGTGATGGATGTCTTTATACATGTAGTGTGAAATAAATTGGTGATGGATGTCTTTATAGTGTGAAATAAATTGGTGATGGATGTCTTTATAGTGTGAAATAAATTGGTGATGGGTGTTTTTATTGTAAGCTATAGCATTGGCAAGTGTGGACTGCAACCATGCATGGATCTTTGTTAATTGTTTTGGAAAGATTTCTTAAAGATGCTGAATCTGAATCTTTTCCGAAATTTGTCGATATTTTCTCTCTCTTTTTTAAACTAATTTTTACACTGTTTTACAATTAAAAAAAGTGTGAATTTATCCTTATCGGCAATATTGACAAGGTTGTTTTTTTTTACGAAAAAATACCTTTGAAGGGAAAAAAGCTGCAGTTATTTCTGGCTGTGTTAATTTACATTTGAAAGGCCTGCTTTGAGGATTGTCTAGGGAAATATTTCCAAATCTGTAGATGCGCAGAGACTGAAAGCTCCAATGACTCCAGTATTTATTCTCAGCAAGTTGGTTACCAGCATAATGTGAACGAACAGATGTTTGAACAGGCCAGATAAATAGGCAATGAAACACTCAAATGTTTTATGATGACTTCAAATATTTTATCAATGGTCATTTTTAGCTCGGCTGTTTTCGAAGAAAACCCGAGGTATTGTCACAGCCAGCTCGTCCGCCGTCCGCGGCGTCCGAAAACTTTAACATTGGCCATAACTTTTGCAATATTGAAGATAGCAACTTGATATTTGGCATGCATGTGAAAGGTCAAGGTCATGGTCATCCTTCAAGGTCAAAGGTCAAACAAACTTTTTTTTTTTTCTTCGTGTGTATCCCATGGATCTGCACATTTTGAGTGGTGAAAAGGTCAAGGTCATCCTTCAAGGTCACAGGTAAAAAATAAATAATCCAAGCGACGACAGCCAAGCGTTGGCACCCGCTATGCGGTGCTCTTGTTAAGATTATTGTTTTACAGATTCAGCATCTTTAACATTTTGTTGACAGACTAACTTGAGCCCATCATTACAAATGAATATTTTGCAAGTCCACGAAGAACAATAATATGAGCCTCGCTTTGGAAAAATAGGGGCTTAATGCATGTGCGTAAAGTGTCGTCCAAGATTAGCCTGTGCAGTCTGCAGACCGGTGAAGGGATTGTTGATGATGTAGTGACAGTGTTTTAATGTATGAAGTGAAAACATGGATAGCTGTTTGTTGCCATGTCTTGAAGCCTTTTGTCTTCAGTGTGTAAGCCATTTCTTGCAGACACAGCCAGCAAGCGTACGTCCCTGAATGTCCCCAGGGTACGTCCCTGGTATGGGATGGCTACTCTCTCTCATACGTGGTTGGCAACTCTAGGGCCGAGTCACAAGATTTAGGTAAAAATTAGGATTTGGGTAACAATTAGTGCACCTAGAAAATCTGCCTTAGGGGGATATTTGATAATTTTCTTATTATTTTTATTTTTATTTACTTTATTTTTCAGCTTATGTGTTATTAGATTGATTCCTTTGATAATGTGCATTTGTGCATCATGTTTTCAGGAAAAAGTTGCCAAATACAACTATACTCAATATTAAAAGAGGCCAAGTTGTTGTGAATTATAATACTCGTGTGACGAACAGTAAACTCTTAAATAAAAGAACATTTGTTAATCATAATAATATTATAAACAAATGAGCATTGTTGAGGCTTTAAATTAAGCCTATTGAGCTTTGCCCTGAGAAAATTCTTGTTATATTGTTAAGTTAATTTATTATGTAATATATTATTTCTTAAATATACATTATAATTCATATTTTGGTATTGAGTATAGTTTTATAAGTGAAGATGAATCCTTCAGTGTAAACATGTAAGATAAGATAAGATAAGTTTTATTTAAAGTTGGCAAGACAGCAACATATACAAACATAAGCTCATGTGAGCTTTTGGACCGACTATGTATAAAGGTTTAAACTAACAGTAAAAACCCCTTACTTTAATATCTCTGGGTTAGATCTTTGTCCAAATTGTGACATTTATTTTTTTTGATTTTGAGAAAAAAAATCATACTTATCATTGTGGTATACTGGTACCTAAACAGTTTCTAGCAATTTATATAAAAAATAAAACGCAATAGATCCAGGTATAATTAATTGTAGTAAAAGAATTACCGGTAAATGGAATAAACAACAGTAATATTGAAGTGATGTTAACAAAGATCTCACTATGTCTCTCCAGAAGCATGAACAAATAGTGTTAACTCATTATTATTTGTGGGAAAATTATTTGTTTGTGGGTGGACCAATCCACAAATTGAATAAAAAAAACATTGGAAAATGATTGATGTAAATTCCTCTTTTTCCAAAATCAGAAATCTTAGAACAAACATGTCCAACACAAAACATGAATTTTCATGAATACTAATGATTTAACAGTATTGTAAGACTAACTCAATAGTTAACTCAGCTCTATCCTATGCATGCTTTTACATTAAATTGTATGTGCACGACAAAGGCATGGAAATGTTTCCAAGGAATGCAAATTGTTTAGGGTTGGTTATAAATGCGAATGCAGTGGCAGACGACTAACAAACACTGTGTGCATTTAGTAGAACCACATGTAACCCATGTAATCGTTGACATAGCTAGATTCTCCTTACAGGCATAGCCAGAATACGTATGTAACTCAGTGCCCTGCTGGTACACGCAAACTCTGGGACGGCTATTCAATGGCCTATGTTATGGGCAACGGCAAGGCACATGGGCAAGACCTAGGTATAATTTTATAATTTATAATGTTTACTACAGGCGTGTGGTGGTGGTGTAACGTTTCTGTCATATTTGCGTATTACTGTCACTTCATGATTTTTGATGTCACTGCCTGCATGTTGTGTAACGTCTTTGTACACAGATGGTCCTAAGATTAAATCATTGGAAATTTGTTTTGTGTTTGTCTCTTTGAGTAATTATGGAGAATCAAAGCATTTCAACAGTTTAAATTTATTTCTTTATTTATTGAAGAAATTGTACAAAAGACAATGTGAAGTTTCTAGGTTGGTCGTGCGTTATGATTAAAGTATTCTAGCTGGAGAATGCATGAATTCTAATAAAAACACTTTGCCTGGGCGTTGTTCTTTTAGACAATACTATTATTTGTGATGTTTTCAGTTATAAAGACATGCACTATTTTTTTAATTTGTGTATACATTTGTAATCTATAATATATTTTTATATTTTTGTTAATCAGCTTGGAATCGATTAGTAATTTATCCGTGTCATTTTTGTTTTGTCTTTGTTGTTCATTTTGTTTACATTTCTAGAATTTTCATTTTCATGTTGTGTATGTGTGTGTGTTTGTGATTGCAAAATATAATTAAAGGCATGTTCACAATTATATATATTGATTTTTACATCTATTATTTCATTTTTTAATGAGGAAGAAAACACTTTTATTTCGATTTTAATTTATACAAACATAGCCACTGTTATGATTCTAAATCTCCCTTTTAAAGCTTTTTAGAAATTACCTGGTAATAATATTGTCTCATGGATGTATTCAACATTAATGAACATGTACTGTTCATGCCAAGTTCATGAACTTTTAATGAGTATACAATGTACATGAAATGCAATATGAATGATAGATTCATAAACTTGTTCTGGTTGGAGAACCTGTTTCATGATTTTCTGAAAGTTCATGCTTATGAACCTTAAAATAATGAAATACAAATTTGTAAATCATGAAGTTCATGAACCTCTGAATAATCTTATTCTAAAGGGGACTGTTAATTAACAACCTTATAATGTGTATGTTTCATGTGATCCTTATGCTATTGTATTTTGACATACCTCACTCCAATGTTTTATAACAACCTGTCATGACAATATCTTAAAATAGTCTTTGATGACAGCTGGGTCCAGATACCTCAATAATCTTAGGTCTGTTTTAACAGAATAAGCTTAAATTCCCATTTTCCATTTCCATAAAAATGAAAAAAAAACAACACAATTTATGTAAATGTAAATTTATAATAAACAAAATAAATATTATATATTTTACACTATCAGCCTTTAAATAGTAATACAAACAGTAAATGAAATATTTCTCTTAACCCTGTCCTGCTGGGAAGCAAAGTGAAAATGGCTATAGGCAACTAGCATAACACCAAAACAGCCTGTTAGTAACTAAGGGTATGTTCATGTTTTATGCTGTTTGCCGCTTACAAGTACCTTAACCCTTTGCATGCTGGGAAATTTGTCTTCTGCTAAAATGTCGTCTGCTGAATTTCTAAAATTAGCATTTTCTTCGATTTTTTTCAAAGAATACTATCAGAATAGCAAACAGTTTGGATCCTGATGAGAGGCCACGTTCTGTGGCGTCTCATCTGGATCCAAACTGTTTGCAAAGGCCTTCAAAATCCGGTTCCAGCGCTCAAAGGGTTAAGGCTGGAAATGAAGCCTTTTAAACTTGAATCTATTAAGAATGGTCTTAAATTTGATTTGTTTTTTAAGGGACTACAAACGCATCAAAGTGCGTATCTGAGTGGTATAGGGTTAAATAGTTATACCAACATTGTATGAAACATGCCACTTAAGCAAGTTATTTGTGAAATTAATAATTATACCTCGGAGCCTAATCATTACATCAACATATTCAATGTTTACTGCTACCAGGTCAGGCCGGCAGCTGTCTGCGTCGCTTCTCCACGATGCCTTTTATGTTTTGCAACATTAACAACGTGTGTAACGTGGCCCACCGCAACGACTACAGCTACTGGCTGTCCACCCCACAGCCCATGACGGCCATGATGAACCCCGTGGAAGGGGCCCAGATTGAGCCCTACATCAGCAGATGTGCTGTGTGCGAGGCTCCCTCTGAGGTAATACCAGCGTCGCAGTTGTGAACTATGAAAATGCTGAATATCAAACCTCAAACTTAGTCTCAGGGGTGTGATTTTTCCTCCATTCAGCTGATTTCCTCCCTTTCAATGTCAAACTAATTTTACAAATAGTTTTTAACGTTGCTGGATCTATATTGAAATGAAGAGTTATGTTGAACCTTGTAGGGCATTTTTCTCCCCCGAGGTGGTTCTAAAATCACACCCCTGAGTCTCGTCTTAAATATTGACCAACTGAATATTAAGATTCAGACTGAGATTGTTCTTAAGAATGTTTGTTGTCATGGGGCCTGGGCCGTTATTCACAAAACCCCTTAAGAAACATTTAAGAGGATTCTTGTGATAAATAAAATTCCATAAGTCTCTTATTGTTTTTTTACCAGCATTTTTAGGCCTGACTTGTTGTTATCCAAATTTCCACATCTTTTGCCCATTTTTCGAAAAACTGAAATGTACTAACGGTGCTGGTCCTTTTTATGCACCAATGGTGGCTTCATTCTAATGATTATAGTTGATATTTTATGTGAATTCAATATAATTGTTTAATGTGTCAGCTTGGTTTGAACCCCCAGATGTGTGAGTGTTTCCAAAATTGTTTCCTTTCTGGAGTAAGTCTTATTAAAAAGCTTCTGAGAGAACATTAAAAGACATTCCTTAAATTCATAAAATTGTCTTTAGTCTGTGGCTATTTTATATACATTTGAATGCTTAAACACAAATAAATATTGCTAAAATGCTTAATTTCCCATCCTTTAGTTTTGTAAACCAACATAATTGGATTTTGTAATGAAAATTTGGTCTCAAGTTTTCACTAATGTACACCGTTAGTTAAGATTTCCATTAGATGTTTTATGAATGCTGGCCCAGTATTCCAGGCATGGATGTTTCTCAAACTCAAACCTATATATTAGCCTATGCAAATGATTGATACATGATTTAAGATGACACTATTTATCTTTAGATTGATGTTATTAATCAAGATCTGAATGTTTGGCCCCAGGACCATGAACACATCTCAATCTCTTAAAATTGTTATTGGGTTCATCTTTCAACCTATTGAGCCTCCCTCTGGGAAAACAGGGCTCAATGCATGTGTGTAAAGTGTCTACCCAGATTAGCCTGTGCAGTGTGCACAGGCTAATCAGTCACAATACTTCCCTCTTTATGGATTTTTTCGTTTAAAGGAAGTCTCTTCTAAACGAAAATCCAATGTAGATGAAAAGTGTAACCCTGATAAGCCTGTGGAGACTGCACAGGCTATTCTGGGAAGACACTTTAAGCACATGCATTAAGCCCAGATTTCACAGAATTGATTTCTCTGCAGGTGATTGCCATTCACAGCCAGACTATGAGGATTCCTGATTGTCCCCTTGGATGGACACCT
The DNA here is from genome assembly GCA_007657795.1 of Dreissena rostriformis. Classification (NCBI taxonomy): domain Eukaryota; kingdom Metazoa; phylum Mollusca; class Bivalvia; order Myida; family Dreissenidae; genus Dreissena; species Dreissena rostriformis. The sequence continues at coordinate 110,734 of VMBQ01002168.1, forward strand.
CTCTGGATAGGATACAGCTTCCTTATGGTACATTTTCAGAATAATCATTATCATTATTGCTATTTTTATCATGATTATTATCATAATTTCAGTTTCCACCATATTCAATTTCATGTTTTTCCATTTTCAGCATAATTAATATAATTATTGCCATTTTTACCATAATCATAATCAGTTTTGCCATTATCAAAATGTGTGTCATCCAGAACAGCATAAGCTTTGAAAGTTTAGTTTTTTTAACATATTAAAGGTCAGTGCAAATACATAATTGAGTTACGATTTTTTCATATATTGATGAAGCTGTATTATTTGTTTAATTTCGATTTATTATCTCAAGATTGGTTTGCTTACAGGGTACTGGTGCAGGAGGTGATGGTGCCGGACTGGACCTAGCCTCTGTCGGCTCCTGCCTTGAGGACTTCCGAGCTGCGCCGCTCATTGAGTGTCACGGTCACGGCACCTGTAACTACTACACAACCTCCACGAGTTACTGGCTCGCCACTATAGAACAGAACGCTCAGTTTAGGACGCCCATGTCCGAGACTCTGAAGGCGGGAAATCTGCGTATGCGCATCAGCCGATGCCAGGTGTGCATGCGATATCGAGGTTAAAAGGCGTGAACTCTTCTTATTTTACTAGTCATTCTTATGTTCATGTTGCATGGAATTTTAGCGACAAAATGTTGGTTTATGAAAATAAATAATTGAATTTTGAAAGGAATTTTTTAACACATTTAACATTTGATTTTTGATTAATATTTTTTTTGCACAATTGATAATTAATTAGTGCTCTAATTTTCTAGGATTATGTATGAAATAAAAAATGCATGAAGAAGTTGTTTGTTTAATTTTTTTATATGAATTTAGATAAATATAAGACTTTTTTTTTATCTGTGACTTTGTTTAACTTACAAGATTTGTACGGAGTAGTTTGAAAAAAAGGCAAACTATTTTTTTTTCGAGAAAATGTTCTTTATCATCAACCTTATTAAACTGTATCATGTTGCTTTTTTCTGTATGGAAACATTTCTGTGATTGTTGTAGATTCATTCATGTTTTTATATATACCATGATGTAGAATAGTTCGTCCGTTTGTATAACATGCTAGCTTTTAAAGGCGACTGTGTCCGCACCCTGGTTTTTCCAGCGTAGGATAAGGCGGCCGTCATTGTTCATAATGTTTATGAATGGTCTTAACTATTGAATTGTAATCATAAACTGCTCTAGTCTGATTTCATGAAGGTGCTAATGTAACCGTGTTGTAAGACATTGTATATATGTTTTTTCATTACCTGTGTGTGCTAGCCATTCTGCTGTGCATACGTTTTATATGACTATCTGACGTTTTATATGACTATCTGTATATAAATTTAAAGCAATCTTTAAAATACTAAAGCTGTAAAGATTTTTACCAAAACAAAAATATTATATAATATCTCAAACCGTTTGTTAACGTACTAGTACACAATTTATGTATGATTTTTTTTACAAACAATAAATATCTAGAGTTTTCATAATGTAATAAACATTTCGTCTATTCACTTGTAATACAACTAAATATGACATTATCTAGTTAAGATTATTTGAGTTACGGAACCAGTTTTCAAAGAAATATATGAAATAAGAGTGTTAGGTAGTTATCACACCACATTAGAAAGATTGATGTTGTATGAATGGAAAAACAGATGTTTGGGTGTTGCTTTCTTTTTTGGACAATGAAATATGATTTATTTTATACTATTGCCTATTATGTGTAGTATTATTATTTAAAATTCATTCATTATTTAAATCTTTATCAACGTTATTGCGTTTTTTTCAAGCCAGCTTTTTTTGCAACAAGGAAAGTTTAACTATGTTAATATGAATGGAAACTGGATCTATGTTGGAAATTTAAGAAATTGAACTGTCAGTTTTTACAAAAAAAAGCAGAATTGTCATATCACAAATGATGAATACTTACTTCACACTAGATGTTGTTTAATAGGTAATTCTACTCTTCGTCTGTATGGTGAATTCATTAACTCTATAATCACTCAATAGTTGTGAGCTAAGAAATAAAACATGTTTTTGTACATCCAGTGTAGTAGTTGTCTCTCTTTGAAGAACATTGTTGCTTGTCATATCAGTCAACAAATTGATTGTTGAACGCATATGTTGGAGAGGCATTGAACACAAGGTGTGCCATGAAATATAGGAATTATGAAACTCGCCACATTATCAGGAGCGAGATTCTTCTAACCATCCGCTAGTCTCTTGCTGAACCAACCGACCAGTGTCCTAAACAAAACAGGCCAATATATACAACACCATTGAATGTAAAAATGAGCTCCGTTCTGTGAAAATCGGGATTAATGCATGTGCGTAAAGTACAGTCCCATATTGGCCTGTGCAGTCCCTTCTTAACGAAAATCCAGTGTATTCGGAAAGTGTCGTCCCTGATTAGCCTCTGCCGACCGGGGTAATGTGAGACTTATACATTGAGCTATGGTAATTTCCTTAGAAATTCATAAAACATTTTTCTTTCTTTTTTTTATCAGAATCAATTTTTTTTTTATACACAAATCATTATTTATTTTATGTTCAGACTTGGCTAGCAATTAGTCATTCTGAAAAAAAAAGACTATTGATGGCGACAACCACATTACCCATTACTCAGTTTACATTGACATTGACCTACCTCTGGACTTCGACTTATTCAAATGAATCAATACTGACAATGCTTCCACTAGGGTGGGCATCTGCGTCTTTTGAACGCAGCATCTTGTTAAATTGTATCATTTGTGTCGGGTTTTCACCAACCCATTCTTACACTTCTGAATAGAGCATTCATTTGTCAAAATATTGATGACAATTCATTTATGAATATACTTTACATGTCAATAAAGCCGTAAGTCTACAATTTGGTTTGTTGAACGGCCCCCGTGCATCATCAGCGACGCACACCGCCGACATAATATCCCGACACTTTCCTGCTCCTCCCCTACACCTGCAACACCGACATGGCGGCGCCACTTCCGGTACTCTCGAACGTTGAGTTCTCGTAGCACCTGCTGCTGTTACCTTGCATCCTCGCGGTGTTGCCTAGTAACGCCGAGTCCACGGACAGACGGGCCCCCTTGTAGAGCTCCTCTCTGGACCCGTGAACGTCTAGGTCCGGGCTTCAATACACGTGCGTGAAAATTAACATATTAATTTAAGGCGTTACCGTACAATTTAATTGATGTAAATATATCTGCTGTTTTTTACGTGTTTGATTTTGAATTGTGGTCCTTATGATTGCATTTGTTTAATGTTCAATGGAAAAAATAACTCCAAAACAAATCGTATACCACGAGACGGAGCGTTGTATATGGTTGCGCAGGCGGTTCCAGCGCAGCTGCCGGTAGGTCTCGTAGATGCGACAGTAGCAGGCGACCAGCACGGCCACCACGACCAGCACGAGCGTCCCGAGCGTGCCCGCCACGATGTACAGGTTATGTCGGTGGGCGGAGTCAGAGAGCTCCGAGGTCTCGACGGGCGGAGAGAATATGTCCACTGAAAGAGGCAGCAACGGAATATATGAATAATTAATGAGTGGCAAAAACGGAACACCGTACTCTGTCGTCTGTGTCAGCCATCCAATCAAATTGCTCTTTAAAATCAACACCATTCTTATTAGGGCCTTAGTCATGGTGCCTATACCACTTGACTTTTAAAGATCTGTCTGTGTTGGGAGAATAAAGCGCGACCCAGTTAACATTCTTAAGGATATCTTTTGAAATAGTTTACCATTTTTAATGGGATAAAGTGGAGAGCCCGCTCATTCGTGAGAGTTTTCTATAGGTATCATGATTTTATTTTTAAGCAAATACGTATTTTTTCAGTAAAGTGCAACCGCACGTTTGTAATATGAAGTCCCCACACTGATCCGATTTTTCTAAACGTTCAAACGCGCGATTGCACTTTACTGAAAAAATACTTATTTGTTTAAAAAAAAACTCATGATACCTATAGAAAACTCTCACGAATGAGTCGTTTTAAAATTCGAATATTTATGTGTTTTTAGATGTTGCAGCAAGAGTTAGGTTAATTGAGTTCAGAACTTTATCTACAATTATCATACTCATGTATTCGCATTGTTTTCCAGCGAAAGTGGCAGGGCACTGGCACCTGTAACCGCCATTTTGTTCCATGCACGTTGCGTGACTGTTGCACGGGCTTGAGAGGCACGCGCTGATCACGTGGTCGCACCTGTCACCTGTAATGGGATTGTCTCTTTCAAATAAGTAATATGATGAGTAAATTATATAGTAGTATGACTTTACGTCGAAAACTTACGCAAGCTTTACAGGGGAACTTCAGACAGGAGCTTATAATAAACTAAAGGAAACAGTGAGTAAAAAAGAACAAATATACGCATACAGAATCCCTTTTTACCCCACTTTTACAGCGATTTCGGTTGATTATAGCCCCGTTGATTAAATTTCTGCTATAATACGCGGCACGAAATGACGTCATATTTTCGACAAAATGACGTCATAAATCAAGCGAAAATAACAAGTTAAACTTATTTTGTTTAATAAAAAGGTTTACTGAATAAAACGTGGGATAAATAGAATAATAGGTAAGTGTTGATTATAGATCAGGTTTATCATGCTCGGCACGAAAAGGAAAAAGCACTCGCCAAGGCTCGTGCTTTTTGTTTCCTAAGCCTCGCATGATAAACCTGATCTATAATCAACACTAACCTATTATTCTCTATATTGAATATATTTTACCGTCTTCGATTGCTCATCATTTCCCGTATTTTTGAATTTCGATAATGTGATGTTTTCTTTTTTCGATTGCATGTTATTTTCAAATTTCAAGTCCATGATATTTTTTATGTTTCGATTTCGATTCAACGATGTGACAGTTGCATGATTATCTGTTATTTTCATATTTTGATCGCATGTTATGTTCCAATATCGATTGCATATATATACAGTAGTAATCGTTCGATTTCTATTGCAAGTCCTTTCCAATTTCAGGTGTATCTTATTTTCCGACTTACAATCATTATTGCATGTAATGTTCGATGTCAATAGCCTTAATATTTCAAAATTCGATTGTATGTGTTGTTGTTTTTTCGATTGCAAGGGAATTTTGTTTCGTGTGCATGTAATTGTAATTTTGAATGCATTCAACACTCATTCCGATTGTTTATTACTTTCCTGTATCGATACAATGTTATGTTGCATGCAATTAACATTCCGATTGCAAAAGCGCGATGCATTTGTGTATTGCCACTTGGATTGCAGAACCTTTTCATTTCAATTGCAAAAAAAATGTGTATGTACAGTCGATTGCACTGTGAATGAACAAAAACTGTCACGTGACCCCAAAAGTCAACGTCAGTAGGCGTTTTACGAGGGATTATAGCCGAACCAGGTAGGTTTTTTGTCAATATCTTCGCTAATCGTCCTCTTGCTTTTATAAGACCTAGTGCGGGCAATAAGGCATGCATAAAGCTTGCGATCGGTATATCACGCGTTGTGTGTGTTGCTTTGGTTTTCGAGAACACTTCGGCGCAAATGTTCATTTAAGAAGCAAACGTCAGTAGTAAAACATACAAAGAGTCGGTGTTTACACAAATAAACGATCACAGAACTATCTATGCGTTACCGGACGAACATATTTTACATATTTCTTCGCGTAAACACACGAAAATATGTATCGGCTAATAAATATACGTTTAAAGACTAGAAACAAATATGGCAAACGTCAGTAGTACATTTAAGAATGGCAAACGTCAGTAGCCGAAAAATGCAAACGGCAGTAGCCGAATATATGCAGGCGTTTCATTTTATGCAAAACACGGAAACAATCTAATTTATACTAATTTAGAGTTAGATATTACATATTAAGATTGATGTCACAATGCACGATATATATAACTTCAGCAACAGCACAAATTAACACATGGAAATATATTAATATGTATCCTTATTAATTTGTGCCTTATATTATTTTAACTGTTCGAACATGTTTTTAACATGCTAGTATCATTTAAATTGTGTCAATGATGATTAATATGTATTGTCAAAAGTGCTAAGGTATTTGTGTTTCTTTCAGCTTAGCCTCAACTAGATGGTTCTGTCCCCGAAGATAAAAAACAGCTGCGTCACCAGCCGCCCAAAAGGGTAATACACTAATGTACGAGATAATATATTTTTTTTATCAGCCCATGTCAGTACTATTTTAATTAATTTATTGTATTTTATGACATGGCGACCTTATTCTGATATGAGCTTTTGTTTAACCATCCTTTTACTGTCTTTTCAGATGATGCAGGTCAGAGGGCGATAATGAGGGCATCTTTCTTTGCAGTAGAGTTTAACTCGCCCTTGAGTCGTTTTCGCCCTTGAGTCGGACATTTTTATCTTTGTATTTTGTAAAGACGTATTGAGTTTTACATGATTTGAGACTTTTTACTAAACACTCTACCCTTGGTTCTCAAAATTAATAAAATTTCTAGATAAAATGTTATCAAATGTTTTCTCACAGTGACATTGGATATGTAGCAGTATATCTTCTGGTGACGAAAAATTCAGAATTTTCAATTATCGATCAGCTTTATACCATCGGCAATTTGACCAGATGCATTTCACAGCATTCACCAATGACTTGATATTAAAAACATTACCTTATTCTGTAAAAGTGGATGGCTATTTTCAGTGGTTTGTTTTATTTTATAGATTTTATAGTAAAATATGTGCTACAACTCAATTAGCCCTTGAGACGAACGCAATTCGCCCTTAAGGCGGACATGAGTTTACCTACTGGCAGAGGCATACGGATGATAATGAACCACGTATTCATTTGATTTAATATTACTCAATCTATAAAGAATCCCTTAGCTCACAAACAATTAGAATCACATTATGTTTTACATTACTTAAGATGAGAATGCTATGTAAGGAAAAAAAACGAAATAACCTATGTCAGTGAACCAATACTTTATTACTTAATTACAACAGTCTTAAATAATATGTATTCACATAAGTATGAAAGAGAAAAAAAAACATGTATACATTGACCACTTCTACTGAAATCATATCGTGTATTGCATTTGCACAACTCTTTCTATCCACTACAAGTTCACCTTTTGCGATACTGATATATTCACCAACTCAGAACTTGTTTAAAAGAATGACGTCCAAAATGTGTCGCATCAAAGTAACATATACATGTATCGGTATCGTTATGGTAAAACGCGTCAAATGTAATTGTATTAAATAAACAGATAATATTTAAGTTTGCAATAAAAACACATCCACTGATATGCATCTTCTAAGCAATCGTCAGGTATTCCAAATTGCTGAAGGCATTCCGAATCGCAATAATGGTAGTATTTGGTCACAGCAACATTATAATAGTATTGAACCGGCATTACCCTTTTCAGTTTTTCATAACACTTAAATTCAGGTATATGTGATTGTTTTGTGTGTTTAACTGGCGTGGTACTTCGACGTAATCTTTCTTGTTTGATTGGTGGGTTTCTATGTACCTTACGCTTTCTAGAGCGGTACACACTTAGTAACGCTTTCTTTTTTAAATCTTGGCATCCTCAACGTCTTAACTGGCGTCTTGTTACCTGAAAATAGAAGCATAGTATTCCGTTAAGTTAGCACAGTATTCCTTTAAGTAAGCATGGTATTCCGTTTGAGGAATATTCAAAAATAAGTATGTGCTTATGTGTTAAAATAAACAGGTAAGAATAACACTGTGCATTGTGACATCAATCTTAATGTGTAATATCTTACTCTATATTAGTATAAATTTGATTGTTTCTGTGTTTTGCATTAAATGAAACGCCTGCATATATTTGGCTACTGCCGTTTGCATTTTTTTTGCTACTGACGTTTGCCATTCTTAAATGTACTACTGACGTTTACCATATTTGTTTCTAGTCTTTAAAAAGTATATTTATTAGCCGATACATATTTTCGTGTGTTAAAGCGAAGAAATATGTAATATATGTTCTTCCGGTAACGCATAGATAGTTCTGTTATCGTTTATTTGTGTAAACACCGACTCTTTGTATGTTTTACCACTGACGTTTGCTTCTTTAATGAACATTTGCGCCGAAGTGTTCTCGAAAACCAATGAAACACACACAACGCGTGATATACCGATCGCAAGCTTTATGCATGCCTTATTGCACGCACTAGGTCGTATGAAAGCCAGAGGACGATTAGCGAAGATATTGACAAAAACCTACCTGGCTCGGCTATTATCCCTCGTAAAACGCCTACTGACGTTGATTTTTGGGGTCACGTGACAGTTTTTGTTCATTCACAGTGGATTGGTGTATAGCGGATTTTAGTGAGTAACGGATAGGTTTAAAGTTTTTTTGCAAAATACTTTTATTTATGTTAAGATTTATAGTTTTCTATGAATTGAAAACAAAAAGCCTATCATTGTTCAGTCGATTCATGTTGTTGTTGACGTGTGTCAATGTTTACAACTGTTTCTTTTTTCGAAAGCAAAACAAGGTCACGTTCTGTACGCACCGTTTTTGTGATAAAGGGAAAAGAGAAGACGTATGGTTTCTTGAATTTTGCAGATTTTGTTTGGTAAACATAATGTTCATTGATGTAATATCGTAGTAAAATGTGATGTTTACAAAAGTAAGAATGCTAAGAAACCAAATTGATGTGTTTCATATTCATATACAATAAGCATGAAAGCTGCAACTCGTGATTAAGTGAATAACGGACATGTGGTGACCCATATTCAGGAATGTGGGGATTGTCCCAAACTGAAACTACATATAAACTCAATTGAAGATGTCCAATACACAGGTGGTTAGCGTGTGGCTATGATTTGTATTAGTAAAAACATCATTTTGAATGAAAAATAATCAAATTATAATGAAAAATCGACTTGTCTTGAAAAAAGTTCATATTTTCAGTATATTCGGTAATAAAATTTCGCGATGTGACAGCGAAAGTACATCGCGAAAATAGGTGACATAACGATATACACACTATAAATAACGCAAGTAGATTGATCATTTTATATATAATATATATACAATTCACTACGCATGCACAATTTGCATTCCTGGGTTAACCACGTGACGAGGATGATCAATCTACTTGCGTTATTTATAGTTAACTTGTAGTTACCTGGTAGACATACCCAGTAAAGATTATTACCGAATATACTGAACATATCAAAACTTAACAACTTTTTTCAAGTAAGGTAATATACCAGTCGTGATATTTTAATCAATATAAACTAATAATTGTAAAAAAATACGGTATNATGGTGGAATAATTCTTGTTGAATTAATCAAACATAATATTTATCATGGTTTTGTTGAAAACACATTAAGAATCTTTTATTGAGATACCATAATTATATCGGCGAATATCTTCATTTAACATCTGGTCTAAATAAAATCCCAGTTCACCTAGTTCACGCGCTACCATCTATATTATATAACGATCCCTGTACTGACCGCGCGAACTCACCCTGATACCTTGCGGCTTGGAATGCAATGCTTAAAGTGAGGTCACGATTTCACGGCTTGAACGACGGCTTGTTTAAAACTTTATACTTTAACATGTTTAATGTTCAATTTCGAAAACAATTAAATATGGTTTGGCCAAAACTTATATCAGGATATCGAAAAACGATACTTTTATGAACTAAAATATACTAGTACACAGACAGCAATATGGTAATAATTACTAAATATGAGAACATAGCCTTTAAGCACAAACACTCTGGCGCTGACAATCCTCTAAATATAAAGGGGCACACAAAAACTGTATTGATGCCGAGAATTAAGTGTGAAACTGCTCTATCTCTGAAACCTTATCATTAGAGATACAATTGTTTCATGTTGAATACGCAGTTAACATCGTTGCTAAACAAACTGTAGTATCCCTTTTCATACCCAATACTTCCCAAAATATGAAAGTCGATGGAATAACATATAAATGTTAATGTGAAATCTGTTTATAGATTGCACGTTTTCTTCTGCAAAAGTTTCAGGCCCACCGGCGGGAAAAATTATATTCGAATTGATTAGTCGGTTACCAAGGTCAGGCTAAGGTGAAAACCTGGCGTATACAGCACGCCGAAAAATGAAGCGAGGTATTTAGTTCTTCTTAACCTCCGCACATCGAAGTTATTTATTCACTCCATTTATAAACAAACGTGTTCACAGTCTGTTGACAGTGTTGGGTTTAAGCTTCATGCGGTTTAATCTTTTAAAGTAAGTTGAAGAATTTGGAACGGACATCGGTACGAGTTTTGTTCTTTTTAACAATTTAATGATCTATTCTGTAAATATAATGTACTGTCATACAGGTATTATTCAGTCAAGTGTGAAATACATTGTAGTAGCCTACATCTTCACACTTGACTGAATAAAGCCTGCGGTTAACAACAATCTACTGAATGTGGCATTGTGTACACACCGGTCTTACTGACAATAACGCAGTGACGTCACCATCTATGTATAGAACGCTGAATGTAGGCTTTATAAAGTTTATATAAGTAACGTACATAACATGATTTCAATACAGATTAAATTGGGTATGTCTCTAACTTAACTTTGCATCGTTGAGTGTTGTATTTGTCAGTATACTCGTGTAAGAAAACACAAAATTGTTGTGAAGAACACGGAATACTATAGAACACTTAAAGAGGTAAATAACTTTTTTAAATATAGGTGCACGTTATATGTACCACCACCACTTTAACCACCAACACCACCACCACCGACCATCAACCACCACCACCACCATTACTACTACGACTACTACTACTATTACTACTTATACTATTACTACTTCTACAATTACTTCAATTACTACTGCTTTTACTACTACTACTATTACTACTACTACAATTTCAACTATTACTCATCTCGGAGTACATTTTTATACTAGGGTAGGTAGGTCGGGTCAACCTTTACTTTCGTTAAGTGTTTTTCTATGCTCTCTTTATTCCACTCTTGAGTACGAATTATCAATGATAGAAATCAAACATTTTTTCGGCAACATATTTGATTTATATGAAACATAACTGATTGGAAACTCTAGCGCACATTAATTATTCCCGTTCTGTTCCTTCGCACTGAAGTAGTAGAGGGGATGTCGTGTATACTTGAGTCCTGATTGATTGTAAAAATTGCACATGGCTCCCTTTTCAACTTAGAATCAATCGTTTTAATAACGTAATTATAACAGTATTTTACATTAAACGACAAGCAACGTCGGTCGGGTCCGGGCTGTCGTCAACACGCTTAAGTTATATTCTATAGTTAGTTTTTTTTTTCATCGGATTAAATATACCCATTCAATAGCTTAGTTTCAAATCTTAAAATAAGTGTTTGTAGCCGATTAGTTTGTGAATGTTTTTTATTGTGTGCAAAGGTTATTATCAAGTAGCACTGGACGAATATTTCCGATATTTCATGTAAATTAATAACTCTTCCTCCAAAAATGTTCTATTTCATCAACCAAGAAATTGGATTGCACATTTTCTGATTGCAGGGCGATAATCGAACATTTGCATTGAGCACGAATAGGCCAAAGATTCACATAAACTGCAGTGACAGAAATAACGATAGGAGAGACATTGAACACCGCGAAAATCCGTTAGATATATGGTGAAATCGCATTTTATGATTCGATCTGTACGGGGCGAGTAACAAAATGCGTCAGCTAAAGGGAAAAGTGAAGGAAACACGGAAGCAAAAGCGTGAACGGAAGGAAGACAATGCGGAGAACAAACAGATGCTGTTGAAAGTCGTGCTGCCTGTAGCGCTCGTTGTCATTTCTTGCGTTGTAGGATTTGTTATGTACAAATCAAACTTTAAACTATAGATGAAGCTGAACAGTTATAGTTTAGTAATGTTTCATCAGTAATAGTTGATGTTTTGACATTGGCCTCTGGTCTTGTTTTGTTGTTGAACAAATGGAATTTTATTTTTCTAACTATCCATTTACACGAAGTTAAATCCTTTAAAATAATGCCTTCTAAAATTACTCGAAGTTTACTTAATGTATATGTTCGCAAAGTGTATTATTTTTCCAATTATAACGTTACTAATGCAATGTTATGTGTTCAATGTGTATAACACATTTGTGCCCGAATTAGTTTCATCTGATTTATGACATCATGAGCTCAGAAGAAATCAATCAAAACCATGTTGACATTGGCTGTTTATTACATGTTACGCAATAAATGATGTCGTTGCATAAGTGTTTTTATATTACTGTGCATCCCCGAATGATAAAATGTATTAGTGATGACAAAATTACTCTAACGAAATTCATGATTGGTGAGACATTTTGAAGGATATTAATGACTGCTTTCAATCCAACAAAAGCGCAGTTTCATTATGAATCTTCTGGCACTTTTAAAAACGATTACATTATTAAATAAAGATGCAGGTTTCTTTTAATAAATATATTTTCAAAAGACTGATATCGTTAAAAGCGTTATTTATTACCTGTACGCCCCTTCGGACATGCGCAGTGCACGTTGTTTCCAAGATCGATGCAGGAAATGTTTGCACCGCACGGATTCGGATTGCACAAGTCAACCTGAAAACAAAATCAAAGTGAAATATAGATACAGTTTGAGTTGTGTAATGTTCCAAACAAGATCCATACTAATCCCTTCGTTTGAAAAAAAAACAGACACTACGCCTATCAGTTTATATGCACACGTTTGCTGGTCATATCTGCATTGTGTTTTATTAGAACAGAAACGCGACTTTACGGGTTTGACAAATAAGAGACCATGGCCATTGTATAACTAGGTTGGACAGCGCGTACAAACGCACTTAGTATATTTATCCCGACGTTTAAATTATGGTTTTCTAATTATATCGCACTCATAGTTGTTGTAATTGTGTTGTAAACAATCCAAACTTCAACAGAAAATGGTCATTGATTTTCATCTTCTGCGTGTAGTATATTTGAGCCGCGTGCTGGTAAAACTGGGCTTAATACATATTCGTCTTGTGCTATCCCAGATTAGCCTATGCAGTCCGCAAATGCTAATCAAGGACGAAACTTTCCTTCTTTTTTTTTATATAGAATACTTCGTTTAACGAAGATCTCGTCTAAATGAAAACCTAATGTAGGCGGAAGGTGTTGTCCCTGATAAGCCTGCGCGGACTGCACATTATGCATTAAACCCGGTTTTCCCAGAACGAGGCCCAGTTTTTGTCGTGTGCAAAGGGATTCTCTCTCATATGACTAACGCCACAAAAGACTTGCTAGCTTGCTAACGGTTGATATGGCGAGATACAGAAGACGCGCCTTTACAGAGACTGGGTCTTATAGTGTTGTACACTGCCACCAGCCACTCGATTTAACGTTTCTTGCAGAAGACGAGTTTCTGGGTTTTTATTTCACCAAATATTATTTTGCTATGACATAACATGCTTTAAGTGTGTCAAAGAATTGGTCTTCATACCTTATACAATCATACATGTAGCTTCCTCTTTAAGCAAATGAACCGATATGCAACGTAATAAATGTCCTGAAAGCAGTTGGAGACATTTAACGACACGTGTTTTCTTAAAGCGCATGAGTGAATTCATACACACATTCCTTCGTACAATTCTATGTTCGTCTATATAAACTCTCGACATACGTTACCAGTTTTCCTGAGGTAGTAGAACAAGTCCTTTGGCTCAATACTTGAACTATATGTTTCTAAGATACATTAAGTATACAAGCACCTTCGTGTTATACCATTTCATAAATAACGTTTAATATACATAGTATATTTACTGTAATTATAGGTTATTACACATTTCACTGAACCATCTGAGATATAACATGTACACATCTCGAAAAATCATACTGAATGATCAAGTAATGGAAAATATCGGTAGATCACGTGGTATAATTTGAATAATTCCACAATGTTGACTGGATGTATTTATGAAATTTATGATTAAACGTTGTTTATGGAATTAAACCATGATCAGGAGTGTCGTGACAATGCACCGAGTAGAAATGAAAATTACACTGTCCCTCTGGTTTGGTCGTGTATAGAATATTATATAAATGCATGTTATACACATAATAGTTTATGTACATGTACTGTACGAGTGTTTATAAATACAGTTATAAACATACAATCTTACAAAATATATACGTTTAATATTTCAAAACATTTAACGAAAATACTAATTTGCACATACATACAATATACAGTTTAAGAAGTAAGCACGTATTTCTCATGATTTTGAACAAACAAACATTTGTGCTGCTCAGAAACTTCATTTTTCTAAAAAAAAAGTGGATACGCTACGGGATTAATACAATATAATTTTAATTAGTTGGCAATTCTTTTACTCACAATCTTGTTGTGCGTAAATATGATTGCATTATTAACTACATACTCATTTTTAATGAATATTCTGTCTCTAAACGCACTCTTAATCATGCTGAAATATACCTTTTTATCTTTCATAGTCATTTTAAAAATGCCTTTGGTAAAATTTACTTCCTTTTTGAATTTCTGAAAGATTACATTTTTTTTGCAAATAAGTTAATTAAAAATAACACAAATTGGCTTTCTTTAAAATGAAAGTATATATTGTCTGATTATTTTCTGACCATATTGTTATTTTGATCATGTATGTTAAGATACGAAACATACTGCAACGATCTAACCATAAATTATTGTATTCCAGTGCTCTTTGTGTATGTTCATATATCAATGTCGCCTTACATGATATAACTATGACATTGATGATACACAAGGTTTATTTGTATAAATTGCATAGATATACATACATATAACATTGCTTGAATAAAAGTTCTTAGACGAGAACAAATACATGTCAAAGACATTGCTAAATTATAATTAGTATTGATATATAACTATATTGCAGTTGTTGAAGATGAGGTCAGTCAAAATGGCTTTTCTTCTGCAGAACACATTGAAGCTTCCATGTTCTGTGATGCAATAAGCAAAAATCATTAACCGTACAAACACATTGACAGCAAAATTAGTTAGGTTTTCCTGGAATGCTTTATTATTCGTCTAAAGACAACGTCATTCCACGCGACTCTGTAAATGACGGACCAAATGCTCAAAATAACGCAATATGCTAGACGTCTCATTTTTCTATGGTCTATATGTACAGTCAATATTGACTTACATACCGAGACCAGAACCCAGATGCTAAAATCTTTAACAGCCAGTTTAGGTAACTACTTAAGTTAAGACGTTATTACAATTTGTACAAAATACATTATTCTTATCAAACAATTGAACGTATCGTTTACAATATACCTTTAGTTTAATTAAAATTAAAATATTAACAAAAAAAAACAAGTAAATAATGCTAAAACGCTTATTTATTTTTTCCTTTTGAAAGCAGGTAACTATGGATTGCACAAAGATTTTTTTACATGAAAGTTTAAGATAATATAAGATTACCCCCAAGACGCGTTGTCATTTTGACATCATTCAGTTGTTGACCAATACAAATAACAAGGCCTTCATATACTTCTTCTTGACATCTGAGTGGACTTTGCACAAATGCGCATTTAATTAATACTACAGTAACTAGATAAAGTTAATTAAGATAAAGGGCCATCAATATCCTGTTGATGCACAATGTCCATCTACTAAAATTAACACACCTTGAAAGAAATAGCACTCTGACAAGGGAATATATTGGCAAAAAAATGGTTTAAAGCAACGATCATCTGCGGGGGCTCGAAAAATCCGCGCATTCGGGCAGGAACGTATTTTGAGAGCGCCCGCAGCAATGTTATTTTAATTTATTTTGGTATGTGTGATTTGTTTATGTAATAATAGCGAAAATACACATTTTCTCTGACATGATCATCTGCGGGCGCTCTCAAAATACGTTCCTGCCCGAATGCGCGGATTTTTCGAGCCCCCGCAGATGATCGTTGCTTTAAACCATTTTTTTGCCAATATATTCCCTTGTCAGAGTGCTATTTCTTTCAAGGTGTGTTAATTTTAGTAGATGGACATTGTGCATCAACAGGATATTGATGGCCCTTTATCTTAATTAACTTTATCTAGTTACTGTAGTATTAATTAAATGCGCATTTGTGCAAAGTCCACTCAGATGTCAAGAAGAAGTATATGAAGGCCTTGTTATTTGTATTGGTCAACAACTGAATGATGTCAAAATGACAACGCGTCTTGGGGGTAATCTTATATTATCTTAAACTTTCATGTAAAAAAATCTTTGTGCAATCCATAGTTACCTGCTTTCAAAAGGAAAAAATAAATAAGCGTTTTAGCATTATTTACTTGTTTTTTTTTGTTAATATTTTAATTTTAATTAAACTAAAGGTATATTGTAAACGATACGTTCAATTGTTTGATAAGAATAATGTATTTTGTACAAATTGTAATAACGTCTTAACTTAAGTAGTTACCTAAACTGGCTGTTAAAGATTTTAGCATCTGGGTTCTGGTCTCGGTATGTAAGTCAATATTGACTGTACATATAGACCATAGAAAAATGAGACGTCTAGCATATTGCGTTATTTTGAGCATTTGGTCCGTCATTTACAGAGTCGCGTGGAATGACGTTGTCTTTAGACGAATAATAAAGCATTCCAGGAAAACCTAACTAATTTTGCTGTCAATGTGTTTGTACGGTTAATGATTTTTGCTTATTGCATCACAGAACATGGAAGCTTCAATGTGTTCTGCAGAAGAAAAGCCATTTTGACTGACCTCATCTTCAACAACTGCAATATAGTTATATATCAATACTAATTATAATTTAGCAATGTCTTTGACATGTATTTGTTCTCGTCTAAGAACTTTTATTCAAGCAATGTTATATGTATGTATATCTATGCAATTTATACAAATAAACCTTGTGTATCATCAATGTCATAGTTATATCATGTAAGGCGACATTGATATATGAACATACACAAAGAGCACTGGAATACAATAATTTATGGTTAGATCGTTGCAGTATGTTTCGTATCTTAACATACATGATCAAAATAACAATATGGTCAGAAAATAATCAGACAATATATACTTTCATTTTAAAGAAAGCCAATTTGTGTTATTTTTAATTAACTTATTTGCAAAAAAAATGTAATCTTTCAGAAATTCAAAAAGGAAGTAAATTTTACCAAAGGCATTTTTAAAATGACTATGAAAGATAAAAAGGTATATTTCAGCATGATTAAGAGTGCGTTTAGAGACAGAATATTCATTAAAAATGAGTATGTAGTTAATAATGCAATCATATTTACGCACAACAAGATTGTGAGTAAAAGAATTGCCAACTAATTAAAATTATATTGTATTAATCCCGTAGCGTATCCACTTTTTTTTTAGAAAAATGAAGTTTCTGAGCAGCACAAATGTTTGTTTGTTCAAAATCATGAGAAATACGTGCTTACTTCTTAAACTGTATATTGTATGTATGTGCAAATTAGTATTTTCGTTAAATGTTTTGAAATATTAAACGTATATATTTTGTAAGATTGTATGTTTATAACTGTATTTATAAACACTCTTACAGTACATGTACATAAACTATTATGTGTATAACATGCATTTATATAATATTCTATACACGACCAAACCAGAGGGACAGTGTAATTTTCATTTCTACTCGGTGCATTGTCACGACACTCCTGATCATGGTTTAATTCCATAAACAACGTTTAATCATAAATTTCATAAATACATCCAGTCAACATTGTGGAATTATTCAAATTATACCACGTGATCTACCGATATTTTCCATTACTTGATCATTCAGTATGATTTTTCGAGATGTGTACATGTTATATCTCAGATGGTTCAGTGAAATGTGTAATAACCTATAATTACAGTAAATATACTATGTATATTAAACGTTATTTATGAAATGGTATAACACGAAGGTGCTTGTATACTTAATGTATCTTAGAAACATATAGTTCAAGTATTGAGCCAAAGGACTTGTTCTACTACCTCAGGAAAACTGGTAACGTATGTCGAGAGTTTATATAGACGAACATAGAATTGTACGAAGGAATGTGTGTATGAATTCACTCATGCGCTTTAAGAAAACACGTGTCGTTAAATGTCTCCAACTGCTTTCAGGACATTTATTACGTTGCATATCGGTTCATTTGCTTAAAGAGGAAGCTACATGTATGATTGTATAAGGTATGAAGACCAATTCTTTGACACACTTAAAGCATGTTATGTCATAGCAAAATAATATTTGGTGAAATAAAAACCCAGAAACTCGTCTTCTGCAAGAAACGTTAAATCGAGTGGCTGGTGGCAGTGTACAACACTATAAGACCCAGTCTCTGTAAAGGCGCGTCTTCTGTATCTCGCCATATCAACCGTTAGCAAGCTAGCAAGTCTTTTGTGGCGTTAGTCATATGAGAGAGAATCCCTTTGCACACGACAAAAACTGGGCCTCGTTCTGGGAAAACCGGGTTTAATGCATAATGTGCAGTCCGCGCAGGCTTATCAGGGACAACACCTTCCGCCTACATTAGGTTTTCATTTAGACGAGATCTTCGTTAAACGAAGTATTCTATATAAAAAAAGAAGGAAAGTTTCGTCCTTGATTAGCATTTGCGGACTGCATAGGCTAATCTGGGATAGCACAAGACGAATATGTATTAAGCCCAGTTTTACCAGCACGCGGCTCAAATATACTACACGCAGAAGATGAAAATCAATGACCATTTTCTGTTGAAGTTTGGATTGTTTACAACACAATTACAACAACTATGAGTGCGATATAATTAGAAAACCATAATTTAAACGTCGGGATAAATATACTAAGTGCGTTTGTACGCGCTGTCCAACCTAGTTATACAATGGCCATGGTCTCTTATTTGTCAAACCCGTAAAGTCGCGTTTCTGTTCTAATAAAACACAATGCAGATATGACCAGCAAACGTGTGCATATAAACTGATAGGCGTAGTGTCTGTTTTTTTTTCAAACGAAGGGATTAGTATGGATCTTGTTTGGAACATTACACAACTCAAACTGTATCTATATTTCACTTTGATTTTGTTTTCAGGTTGACTTGTGCAATCCGAATCCGTGCGGTGCAAACATTTCCTGCATCGATCTTGGAAACAACGTGCACTGCGCATGTCCGAAGGGGCGTACAGGTAATAAATAACGCTTTTAACGATATCAGTCTTTTGAAAATATATTTATTAAAAGAAACCTGCATCTTTATTTAATAATGTAATCGTTTTTAAAAGTGCCAGAAGATTCATAATGAAACTGCGCTTTTGTTGGATTGAAAGCAGTCATTAATATCCTTCAAAATGTCTCACCAATCATGAATTTCGTTAGAGTAATTTTGTCATCACTAATACATTTTATCATTCGGGGATGCACAGTAATATAAAAACACTTATGCAACGACATCATTTATTGCGTAACATGTAATAAACAGCCAATGTCAACATGGTTTTGATTGATTTCTTCTGAGCTCATGATGTCATAAATCAGATGAAACTAATTCGGGCACAAATGTGTTATACACATTGAACACATAACATTGCATTAGTAACGTTATAATTGGAAAAATAATACACTTTGCGAACATATACATTAAGTAAACTTCGAGTAATTTTAGAAGGCATTATTTTAAAGGATTTAACTTCGTGTAAATGGATAGTTAGAAAAATAAAATTCCATTTGTTCAACAACAAAACAAGACCAGAGGCCAATGTCAAAACATCAACTATTACTGATGAAACATTACTAAACTATAACTGTTCAGCTTCATCTATAGTTTAAAGTTTGATTTGTACATAACAAATCCTACAACGCAAGAAATGACAACGAGCGCTACAGGCAGCACGACTTTCAACAGCATCTGTTTGTTCTCCGCATTGTCTTCCTTCCGTTCACGCTTTTGCTTCCGTGTTTCCTTCACTTTTCCCTTTAGCTGACGCATTTTGTTACTCGCCCCGTACAGATCGAATCATAAAATGCGATTTCACCATATATCTAACGGATTTTCGCGGTGTTCAATGTCTCTCCTATCGTTATTTCTGTCACTGCAGTTTATGTGAATCTTTGGCCTATTCGTGCTCAATGCAAATGTTCGATTATCGCCCTGCAATCAGAAAATGTGCAATCCAATTTCTTGGTTGATGAAATAGAACATTTTTGGAGGAAGAGTTATTAATTTACATGAAATATCGGAAATATTCGTCCAGTGCTACTTGATAATAACCTTTGCACACAATAAAAAACATTCACAAACTAATCGGCTACAAACACTTATTTTAAGATTTGAAACTAAGCTATTGAATGGGTATATTTAATCCGATGAAAAAAAAAACTAACTATAGAATATAACTTAAGCGTGTTGACGACAGCCCGGACCCGACCGACGTTGCTTGTCGTTTAATGTAAAATACTGTTATAATTACGTTATTAAAACGATTGATTCTAAGTTGAAAAGGGAGCCATGTGCAATTTTTACAATCAATCAGGACTCAAGTATACACGACATCCCCTCTACTACTTCAGTGCGAAGGAACAGAACGGGAATAATTAATGTGCGCTAGAGTTTCCAATCAGTTATGTTTCATATAAATCAAATATGTTGCCGAAAAAATGTTTGATTTCTATCATTGATAATTCGTACTCAAGAGTGGAATAAAGAGAGCATAGAAAAACACTTAACGAAAGTAAAGGTTGACCCGACCTACCTACCCTAGTATAAAAATGTACTCCGAGATGAGTAATAGTTGAAATTGTAGTAGTAGTAATAGTAGTAGTAGTAAAAGCAGTAGTAATTGAAGTAATTGTAGAAGTAGTAATAGTATAAGTAGTAATAGTAGTAGTAGTCGTAGTAGTAATGGTGGTGGTGGTGGTTGATGGTCGGTGGTGGTGGTGTTGGTGGTTAAAGTGGTGGTGGTACATATAACGTGCACCTATATTTAAAAAAGTTATTTACCTCTTTAAGTGTTCTATAGTATTCCGTGTTCTTCACAACAATTTTGTGTTTTCTTACACGAGTATACTGACAAATACAACACTCAACGATGCAAAGTTAAGTTAGAGACATACCCAATTTAATCTGTATTGAAATCATGTTATGTACGTTACTTATATAAACTTTATAAAGCCTACATTCAGCGTTCTATACATAGATGGTGACGTCACTGCGTTATTGTCAGTAAGACCGGTGTGTACACAATGCCACATTCAGTAGATTGTTGTTAACCGCAGGCTTTATTCAGTCAAGTGTGAAGATGTAGGCTACTACAATGTATTTCACACTTGACTGAATAANAAATTTTTTGCATTTTAACACTCAGAAGTTCAGTATCTTCAACTGAATATTTATTCACAGGCAGATGTGTACATACTAGTACAAAAATTCACAAAGGCGCCTGTTTCCTGAAATACAAAGGAAACCTCTGTACGAAAGAGCCAGAGGGCAATGATACATACATGTTTGAATTCAAATGGAAAGGAAACAGATACTGGTATGTAACTGTAAACTGGGTAATTTTTGTGTCTGGAAAATTTCTGAAAATGACATATATGGCATATTATTTGTAAGGTTATGAGTTCTTGAGTTGCCGTTTAATATGCTTTATAAATGGTTTTAAATTTCCCTAAACTTACGAATAAACTTCCTTTTGACTTAGATAATAATGGTAAAAAAAACTTGCAAATAAAACTCAATTTACACTAATTTATATGATTGTCAACAAGAGCTTATAATACATATCAGTAAGTATAGTTGCCTTATAACCATCTATTGGTTTCATATATTATCAGTGTATTTGGTTTACATAAGTCATAATTATACCCCCATTACAATTGGTAATGGGTGGCCGGGCTATATAGGAGTCACTTTGTCGGTCTGTCTGTCTGNGAGGTACTAAACAAAACTTTAACACGGCACGCTGACAATCCTCTGTAACGATGCCAATCCAGTACAAAGACATATGTCGCCATTGCTTTTGGAGAGAAATAAGCCTCAAATTTATCGCTGTATTAGTTCTTAATATTGAATACACATTGTGTATCAGCATTATATTAAACCATTCTGAGCCGCACGCTTTTCCAAAATTACGCCGTATTTATGGCCTATTTAAACCAACGCGATTTAGAACTTCATATTTATCATACCCCATCTTTTAAACATGACACGTCTAAAAATAACTGTACTCGTCATACCAAGTATGAAACAGTACAAAAGGCTTATTCTATTGTTTAATACTAAGAGTTTAACGAAATAACGGCTTGTTTTCAACGTATATTCAATCCTCGTAATGTAAATGTTAACCACGGCTAACGCCTACGTTTAGATTAACATCCACAGGTTGACAATACGTTGCAAAACCCTCTTTGGGATGTGATATTTATATAATAACAATCTTGGAATATAATTGACTTATCAACAAATGACATCAGAGATATTAAATGGTTGAATTTTGTGAAGCAAATAGAGAAATGGAAACTCAATGTTGGAAATAAAAATATCAATGACCGGTTTGTGTAACTGGTTTTTCAAAGAATACAATAACTTTCCTCTTCCAAATGATTATTTGATAACATATTGCTTCACTGAAAAAAAAGATTGAGCGTACACTATATATAGAATACTTATGAATGAAACAATATACTCCCTAGAGATAATTCGCCCTCCGTGTTATAGCAAGTATATCATTCTGAAGATAATACGAAATTAGGCTGTGAAATGTTATCATTTATCTTGATTATTATTATGTATGAGACAGCACGGCTTAATCCAATTGTACATATTGGTTGCAGACCTTTTCATAGGATTGTCAAAGTTTTCTCATTTATAAATCAGTTTTCACAGCATTAATTATAAAAGCGACTTACTTACAGATTGTTATGCTATAGGCCAACATGGTATGTTATACAATTAAAACTTAAATATAACCATGTGTGCTCAGTCATCCACGCAACAGTATTTGCGTTATGTAATTTAACGAATATTTGTTTACATATATGTAAGTATTATTGTAATTATTCGTTTCATGTAATTTTATTGTACAGCTTTTTTTACCTACAATTTATCATTTCTGAATAAATGGATCTTAACGTTAAACGCTACTCTTTAAATCCCGTTATGCTATATAAAGGTACAATGATATGCCTCTAGTATATTTATATTATTAAATTAGTTTTTAATTTGCAATATACATGCATTTTTGTTACTGTTTTTCATTTAATCTCCCAGAACAACAAAGTACAACTGCATTGTATTTACCCAGCTAGCACATAGCGTTATCATAACGTGGGATTGTACTTATATTTGGTTATATTGCTAAAACTCGCTATCACGACGTTCTGGGGACGTTGAATACAAATTAGTCAACAATTATGATCAAACTATTACAATACGCTTTTTCGTGTTAAGGTTAGCATACAGTTGTTATTAAGTTATTCATAGGATATATTATACTGTAATATTCGATGTTTTGGATTGTTTAACACAGGGGGTAGATCGTACGCAAGTAACTGTTGTGGCGTAAGTGAGANCGACTTACTCACAGATTGTTATGCTATAGGCCAACATGGTATGTTATACAATAAAAACTTAAATATAAACATGTGTGCTCAGTCATCCACGCAACAGTATTTGCGTTATGTAATTTAACGAATATTTATTTACATATATGTAAGTATTATTTTAATTATTCGTTTCATATAATTTTATTTACAGCTTTTTTTACCTACAATTTATAATTTCTGAATAAATGGATCTTATCGTTAAACGCTACTCTTTAAATCCCGTTATGCTATATAAAGGTACAATGATATGCCTCTAGTATATTTATATTATTACATAAGTTTTTAATTTGCAATATACATGCGTTTTTGTTAATGTTTTTCATTTAGTCTCCCAGAACAACAAAGTACAACTGCATTGCATCTACCCAGCTAACACATAGCGTTATCATAACGTGGGATTGTACTTATATTTGGTTATATTGCCAAAACTCGCTATCACAACGTTCTGGGGACTTTGCATACAAATTAGTCCACCATAATGATCAAACTATTATAATACGGGTTTTCGTGTTTAGGTTAGCATACAGTTGTTATAATTGTATTCATAGGATAGATCATACTGTATTATTCGATGTTTTTGAAATGTTTAACAAACCTTACATGTAAACGTTAGTAGAGCGCTGCGACAAACGTTCAATCTTGATATTGCGCGAGATGGAATGTATCATGTTTAATGAAAGTGCACAATTTTTGTGATGGAACGCTGGCCTATGTAAAACTCAATAATTTAACAAGATATTACATATTTGTTTGTATGTATATCAGGGCAGGGAACAAAAGGAAATAGCAATGATTTCATCATTTAATATTATCAATGCACATACTCCAATAAGAAAATAATTGTTAAATGTCAGAACAACGCCTCTAAGTGTACACGTTGTGGCTTATAAAAAGGGACACGCACACGATTGATTCGGAGAGTTGAGTGTAGAAGTGTTGTACCCGCTCATTATTTCTGTATGAGATACGATAGCTTCGCGAACAACTTTCGGTTGGCATCGTTGCAAAACGCAATGCTTCATCCCTTTACTTGTTTAATTGACCAAAGCATAGAAGAAATGTATCCGTTCGGATCTACTGGCGGGACATTACTCCAACATTGGCTGTTGATAATAGTCAATAAAGGTCAAGTCATTTGGTAGACAGTTACGCCGAAAAAGTCACGGACTGTTTCGACACTTTTCAGAAAATTCCTTAAAATAATGTTGAATATAATATAATACCTCTCTGGGAGTCAGTGGTAAATTGTATGGAGACGCTGACAATGTGACCTCATTGTTGCACTTTCAGAAGTATGTAGGTTCGCTGTTGCCCTTAATAGCCAAACGTGTTCAAGCACGCAAATGTCGTGTTTGTTCATAGCCTTACTCTAAGCAATTGTTTTTTCTACTTTGTTGTTCTTTTAAAACTTGTTAAAGCTTTTGTCAGATACGTAATAGCTTACAAAAATGGCACATTTGCCGTGGTTAAACCACTAAAAAACACCCACCATCACTCATTTAAGATAAGATCGTGACAAACAACATATTATGAAAACGTTTCTCACGTCAATAACCTCATAATTACATCAGCCGATGCTTTTTTTTTCTTTTTTTTGCGTTGTTATTTATATACAATACTATATGCGATGCCATTAATTCCGGAAAAAAACATCCTCCGTTTTAAAAAGTGTTCAAATGAAGCTATTATCTGTATAGTACAAAAAGACGAAAAACGGTGAATAAATGACATTTAATCCATTAACATGTTATAAATGTTTTTAATCTTCATATTTGCAGAGATACGATGACATTTCACACTATGTCTGATTCAATGCTGGAAATTAGCAGAACAGAACAGAACAGAACATAATTTTATTACACATAAACTTTACAGTTTCTATTGTTAAACAAAATGATTATACAAAATACATGAATACATGAATATAGTAAATCGTTTTTGAAGAAATTTTATAATCAAGTAATGGATGAACTTTACAGGTATTTAAACAAAACTCATTTTATCTCACATGTAAAAAGCGTCTCAAGCTATATATGGAACCGTTATTGTATGTCGTTGTAATCGATAGAATAAAACAATAATTTTTTAAGAACACAAAATAATACAATTTGAGTCGAAATCAGTTAGCATTTATGTAACACACACACTACCTAATAATATTTATACTTATAGTGTATGCAGCAACTATATAGGCATNGACCTCTTCTAAACAGTTCGATTAGGCGTCTTCCGTTTCCGCCATTTTGTATTAACGCTCTGCCGGGCTCTTCCAAATATCGAGTGGAATAGACGGCAGAGCTCCAGAAAACGGAAGACGCCAAATCGAACTGTTTGGAAGAGGTCTTCTAGGATCGGTAGCTCTTCCAGTTTCCCAATCGAACCGGCCTAGTGAGAGCACCACGAGAGAACGAATAAAAAATATTCCCTTGTCCGTCGATGATGGTATCATCACTAGAGCTCTGACTTTAAAAGGCGCGGATGTTATTTCGCTTAACCGTGAAAAGTTACGCGTGAACAATAAGCTGACCAACTGTGAAACCGGTGATAGGGTGGCAATCGTATCGGCAATTTCCATTAAAACACCCCTCCCCAAAACAATTCGGGATTTTCGTAATTAAGAAGTTGTGTCCCATTCGGGAAGGTATCACGAGTATCCCGGGTAAAAAGCGGTCCGTCTAAAATTCGAATATGACTCCTATCCGCGGATATGACCGAAAAGTGCGGATATGGACGAATATAAGCAATATCGACACTTTTTCTGCAATGTTCATTTCAATGTTCAATGAAAAATACACAATATGTATTTAATATGCATAGTAAAATATCTTATATTTGATTGTTACTATATATTATATTTTATTGGTACGTAAAAATATGCACGTTATTTTATTTATTCAAATGAACAAAGGATATCGTAGTGCTACATTTAAATGTTTCAAGAATGATNGTCTAACACAACATTTGACAGATTGGTACATACTGCGTATAATGCGCAACATTTTACCGTCCACATTCGACTTATATAACTTTAACCACAGTGCATTTAAATATATAGAATCAAAGCAACGTTTCATATCAACGAAACAACAATACAATCGCTTATTCATATTTACATATTTTGCAATAATAGAATGTAGTATGAAGACGGCATCTATAGTTGACCTGCCTTTTCTAAACCCGAACTGCGCGTCGGAGATAACATCATTGTTTTCACACCATGTCGATATTCGCTGGTTGAGTATACATGTAAACAATTTTGCAAAGCAACTTAATAAGGTGATGCCTCTATAATTACTAGGGTCGGATTTATCACCCTTCTTATGTATAGGGATTATAATCCCTTCAGTCCAAGCTAACGGAAATTTGCCTGTATTTAAAATCATGTTAAAAATCGTTGTAATATAACCAGCCAAAATATCACAGGCTTCTATAAAATATTCGTTTAGCAATTTATCGACACCCGGCGATTTACATTTCTTTAAGAGGGCAATAGCTTTAATAACTTCGTTATATGTTATTTGGTTATCAAGGTCCCCTAAAACATGTTCGAAATTGTCGAAGTCATGGTTCATATTAAAATCTTCTGCATTATCATTATTAGTATGGTTTTCATCTGAAAACATTTGCTGGAAACGATTCTTAAAATCATTAAGTGATGTATTGCTATTATAACATGTTGTTTTCTGGGATCTTAAGTACCTCCAAAAGTTCTTAGGTTTATACCGTTTAAGGTCTTCGAATTGTTTACAGCGTTTTAGGTTGTATGCCTGACGTTTACTTTTTGTTATTGTTTTAAATGTGCTTTTTAATTGACACATTTTTACTATATCCGTATCGCTATGGGAGTTATTATATATATGCAATGCATCTTTATACGATCGTTTCGCTTCACTGCATTCTTGATCAAACCATTTATCACTATCCGATATCGTATGTCGTTCAAATTGTGGATATTTGTTAACGCGTTTGATAAATAATGGGTCAGCGATATCTCTTACAATATTCGTAAATTGTTTAACAAGGTCGTCAATATTTGCGTCACTTTGTTCATTTCATGCACTTTACAAAAGAGAAGCGCTCTGGGAAAATCGGGCTTAATGCATGCGCATACAGCGTCGTCCTAGATAAGCCGGTACAGTCCGCATGGGCTAATCGGTACGACACTTTCCGCTTATATTAAATAGTTCGTTGAAAGAAAACTTCTGTAAACTTCTGTAAACAAAAATTCCCTAGCTTATTGTACTTTTTAAGTCTTTCTTATTGCAATTTCTGGTGAGTACAATTCGAACTATGATAAACCAGACCATCCGTATCACCGCATGTGTATTGTCATTCTATAAAAATGTTATAAAGAACGTCGAAAATAAATTAAAGTCGACGAATCATACTGTATCCGGTTACGACAGTCCGAAAACATATACGTGTTTTGCACATGAAATAAAATGTGCTTTATGCATATCGTTAGACTGTAGAAAATGAACACCAGTTCCAGTAACTTAGAAAATACGTAAGCAATATATAATTTGGTTAACACATTGCTTCACAATATGCTATTGCAGTGCTTTACTTTGCTATTTGATCTCTTATTGTATCAAGATGGCGGATATTTCGTAGAATTGTAAGATTTTCGGACAGTAGCGAAGAGGTTTCGTCAGTTACCGTTCGTGTC
Organism: Dreissena rostriformis; assembly: GCA_007657795.1. NCBI lineage: Eukaryota > Metazoa > Mollusca > Bivalvia > Myida > Dreissenidae > Dreissena > Dreissena rostriformis. The sequence continues at coordinate 138,971 of VMBQ01002168.1, forward strand.
CGTGCCAGACGCTAACCAATCAGAAATCGATAAATGAAAGACAAGACGAAATCGGTACCGAGCGCAAACTTCCGGAATGCCGAATATTCGTTCTCAAATGATCGCGCACTTGAACGAATTCTATAAAATAAATCAACTTTTCTTCTTGAATTATTTCCCTGACATTCGGACCGGCAACATGGCATTTTTAATCGGACCTGTCTTTAAAACGTCGGTCAGGTCTGACGGTCCGACACTTTTGGGAATGTCTGGGACTATTATACATTGATGATTATATGCAAACATATATGGGTGTATATTGGATCTCACAATAGTTGTCACAAAACATAGAATTTTATTAATTAAGTTTATCCGTTTATCAAAAAAAAATATTTAAAAAAAACAGCCTCTTGTGAGCTTTATATTATTTTGTTTAACGAGTTTCATAACATTTTATATCATACTACAACAAATTTACCCTTAAAGGAATGAACATCTATGTAATGAATGAACAATTGTATTTATTCCTATGTTATTACCTTGCAGTACTCCTATCTGATGATACTGTACTAATCTTCTCCGTCACTGTGGTAGGTGATTTGCTTCTGGCAGTATTTTTCTTAAGAGATGTAACCGACCTTTTACTAACAGACCTTGGCTTGGTTGTATCTTCAAACTGAAACAACAAATAACGTTTTAGTGTTCACTCTTTGGCATATACATTCTACAGTATAAATTAACAAGGCAAATATTTTCACACCGAGATACATTTATTGACAGATAGGGAATTAGGGTTGGCATATTGACCGGTAAATTGAGTATTGACGGGACGGCGGTCAATACCCGGTTAAAACCGGTCAATACTCATTACTGGTCAAATACTGGTCGATTGAAAATTATAGCATTTAAACATCACAAAGGAAGACGTTATGCTATTCTATATTAAATCAATCATTCTTCTGTAATTAATAAAAGAAAAATGAGTTATTTATTGTAAAAAAATAATTAGGGGTCCTTTATATCCAAATGCTAGTCACCATCTTTTTTGTTGGTATATCTTAACATGGAGCAAACTTAGTAAAAACCGCTATAGATTGAAACAAAGTCGATAGACATGTGTGTAGTGAGTGCAGAGACATAACATTGTTTCAAGGTAGCTATTCCTTTTAATCATATTTCTATTAATTAATGTATATTATATAAGTCGCACGCCACCTTCTGGTGTTCTATGCTGTGAAAGATCTTTCGACGTAAGAAAGCAGACCATATTGTTACCAACCCATACTCCAGGCTCTCTTATTCCAGGAATGTTCCGGTGTCTCGGGCAAACTAACTCTGGCAATAAAACCTTACAATAAAATGCCTTTAGCTTTGAAATCCATGATTCCCAAAGGTAATTATCTTTATAAATTGTTTCTACGTGGAGTTGATATGGGTCTGTGGTTCTTACTATAAAGTCTATCCAGGGTAGATTGCAGATATGCAATAAACCTTGACACTGGTAATAATAATTGTGGTTAACTTTTAATTTCAATTTTTCCTTTTCTATACCAAAGAAGAAATTTCTGTTTGTATTGGAAGCTTGAAATAAGTTCTTTTTTTTTTGTTTTTTAACACATCTTTAACTTCAATAATTCCTGCCCTGTTGTTGTTGATTACAACGATTTCATCAGGACTTCCATCTAAAAATGTATGTTCAGGATGAATAAATAATCCACATCTGTTAACAACTACATTAATTCCTTGTTCAGCTTTTTTTAAACATATTCATGAATCGTATTTCTTTCTTGTTAATCCAAAAACTGTGAATTCATTCCCTTTAAAAAGTTGTATAGAAGTTGTTCCACAATTTTTTTCTCACAGATATTGATCTTTTCCTTTTCAAAATTAGTCCAAAATTTGATGTTGTTATTATTTATTTTTTTTCTTGATGCCAAACTTGAAAATGTGATTGATCTTCAGTTAGGGTTGTAATGGTATTAAGTTTATCACTTGAGATGTTAGTGTGATGTTGAGATTCAATTCTCGTGAATGCAGGCTGGGACAAACTGGGCGCATCCATAGTAGCCATCACTTCCTTCAGATGTGAAGCTCCATTTCCAGTGACAATAGATCCCTACACAGCTCGAAAATTGATGTAATCATTAGCTGTACTCGTGTCCATGTTTTTCAGCCATGGGCTTGTTTCCAATTTAAAAGTCTTTTTGCATCTACAGCAACAAACAGACAGAACAGACGCTAAACCCTGTGTCCTTAGTTTAGAAAGAATTTGTTCCACTTGTTTGTTTGTAATTACAAGTTGTTTAGCTTCCTCACACAATACAACATGTTTCATTAATTCATTCATATGTGTCTCTAGACATCCTAGATTCATTAGTCTATATCCATTTATATTGATGTGACGTATACGACGCAATACAAGCTTCAACGTATCCAATTTCTTGCATCGATACTGAGTGTTTATAAGTGGTAATAAACCAGGCAATTTCCTTTTTGAAGGATTTTGAACATTTACGTTTTCTTGATAATTTCAATTTCAAACTAGATATCTGACGACATACAGGTACAGAACGATTCCGCACTTTCCTCTTCATAGAATGTCTTCCAGCAGCCAGCCCGAAACGCTTACTAACTTTCCAATGAACCTTCATTTTCAAATTACTGACTAAGTTGCAATATAGTATTTACTATAGTCACAAAATGACACAATGACAAAAAATAAACTATATAACCCAAAGGCAAAACACTTTGAATGTTCAATTGAAATATATGGGACTCGTAAAGACGACTAATTGGCTACCTTAAAACAAATAACGACCATGTGTATGTCTCTGTTCGAACACCATACACGTTTTTTTTCGATAAATATGTGGGCTATAAAAACATCCGGTTTCAAGGAAGTCGACAGAACACTATTTTAATTAACGATCTAGGCATTATATTTTAGGGATCGGAACAATGAATTATACAAATGTTGGCTACACGTACATATAAAACCAATTGAACACTTACCTTTCTATAAAAACCGTGTTATCGTTCAAAAATGCATTTGTTATTGTCTTGTCATGTTCACTTGTTCAGCTCTGCGTTATTTGCCGGAAGTATATTGGGAAAATATATCTTTTGAAATTTGATCATTTATACATTATTACCGATCTATTTGTTCTTAAATCATTTATAATTTGTTTATGAGGTAATTGAAACTAATGTAATCGAATAAATATCATATGTAAGCAATATTTATCAAATTCGTATATGCGGATAAATACAAATTGCTGACCAAGATGGACGACATGTGAAATTAAATCGGGAGGAGACACAAATGTATCAAGATTCTATTGTATTAGTGCATTTCACGTAAGTGTCATTGTTATTGAGATATTCTGAAAAAGATATATTTTCAGGAAATATATTTTATAACATCATAATTCCTCTTGATCGCATGCTATGCAAGTGGAAACTTAGACTATTTCCAAAAACTATAAAAAGCCACTCATGCCGATAGACATGTGCATTTGAAATACGCATAGTGTCGTTGTGGGTCTTTATTGACTCAATTTAATGGTAGTAGTACCTTAAATATAACTGGCCTATATTGTTGTTGGTTTTATTTGGTTCATTTGTGTTTTTTGTTATGAATTTGAGAATTTTCCATACATTGGAATATTTTTATAATAATGACATTATTACTAACATTTGTGAGTGTTTTTTAAGAAAATGTATACAAAAAATATGTAATTATTGAAACCATATGAAAATTTCATTTATTTATTTTGGGTATTACTGATCATTTTTATATTTTACATTATCTTCTATGTGGGGTCATTTTTGCACTTTACATGAACCTTAACATCCACAGGTTGACAATAAATTGTAATATCTTCTTTGGGATGTGATATGAATATAATAACAATCTTGTGATATAATTTACTTTTCAACAAATGACATCAGGCAGTACTTTGTGAAGCAATACGGGAATTGGAAACTAGAGTTGGAAATAAAAATATTAATGACCAGTTTGTGTAACTGGTACTATTTCAAAGAATACAATAACTTTCCTCTTCCAAATATTTATTTGATAACATATTGATTCACTGAAAAAATGCTTGAACGAACACTATATGTAGAATACTTATGAATGAAACAATATACTCCCTGGAGATAAACCGCCCTCCGTGTTACGGCTTGTATATCATTCTAAAAATAATACGAAATTTGGCTGTGAAATGTTATCATTTATTTTGATTATTACTATGTATGGGACAGCACGTCTTTATCCAATTGTACATATTGGTTGCAGACACTTACAGTTGATTGTCAAAGTGTGCTCCTTTATAAATAAGTTTTCTCAGAATTAGTTATAAAAGCGACTTACTCACAGATTGTTATGCTATAGGCCAACATGGTATAATATACAATTAAATCTTAAATATAAACATGTGTGCTCAGTCATACACTCAACAGTATTTGCGTTATGAAATTTAAAGAATATATATTTGCATCTATGTACGTTTTATTTTAATTATTTGTTTCATTTCATGTTATTGTACAGTATTTTACCTACAATTTATACTTTCTGAATAAATGTATCTTAATGTTAAACGCTGCGCTTTAAATCCTGTTATGCTATATAAAGGTACACTGATATGCCTCTATTATATTTATATAATTGAATAACTTTTTAATTTACAATATAAATTCGTTATTGTTGCTGTTTTTCATTTGATCTCGAAGAACAACAAAATACAGCTGAATTGTATCTGCTCAGCTAGCACATATCGTTACAATAACGTTGGATGTTAATTGTATTTGGTTATTTTGCTAAAAATCGTTTTCCCATCGTTATGGGGACATTGCATACAATTTAGTCAACCATTATTATGTAACTTTTACAAACAGCTTTTTCGTATTTGTGTAAGCGTACAGTTTTTATAAAGTTATTCGTAGGATAGATCTTTCTGTATTCTTCAAAGTTTTTTTGGAATGTTAAACAAACCATACATGTTTATCTTAGAAGCGCGCTGTGGCAAACGTTCGAAGAATGTATTTGTGCTACCTGGTTTTCACCTGAACACAATTGACATATATGTGTGTGTGTGTGTGTATGTGTGCGTGCGTGCGTGCATGCGTGCATGCGTGCGTGTTTGTGTGTGTGTGCGTGCG